>CM031691.1:13031650-13291650 GCA_006182925.3 Reinhardtius hippoglossoides
TAAAAGGCTAGTGGAAATAGGGGGCAAACAATTAGCATCGCTCTGTCCATAGGTAATGAAATTACAATACTGAACCGATACGGGAGAGACACTGATCTTCATCCCCTGCAAGAAAGATAACGGACGGATTTCCCAGAATGCAATGAGTGCATGTCACAGTGGGGTGAATCAGTGCAAAAGCAATATATGAGCCTATTATGAAAATATGATCATCTGGAAATGATTCCACTCACCAGCGCAGTGACTGATTCATTTTAAATTCCAATTTGGATACGGCATGATATATTTAATCAATCTTAATGGAGACGCTGAACGCACAATATACAGTGTTCATCCATAATGGTGAAGTGAAGCGACGGTAACATTCATCTGTAAAAGAAAACAAATAAGGGGAGTTATGATTATTACCATGTGAGAATAATAATCTTAACGTGTGTATGTTCTTCCCTTGTGTCAGAATGATTTGCAATGATCACCTGCTGTACATCCATTAACAGATGATATACAGACACTTCCCTGCCACAATAAGCCTTCCAACACTTTGCAAAGCCCCTTCCAATGTGCTGCTTTATGCAGAATAAATCCCTGCTGGCACAAAGCGGCCAGTCACATGGAATCTGCGCGGTATTGACATCCCAGTGTCGTGTCAAAGTCACGAGAGGACAACAGGAAAAAAGCCATAGGTTGAGATGGAGCCTCTGATGCTAAAGAGCTGCAATCGGGAAAAAAACATGCAGGGGCCCTGGCAGCATGTGGGAGGAACGCTCTGGTAAAAACACACGGATATATACATGTAACAGGTAACCATGGAAATAATGCTAGAGTGGAAAAGCAGTGCTTGTAAATATGCACACCCACACAGCGGATTGAGGAAAGAAAAAAATCCCACTGTGGCCATTTGCAGGAAGGTGAATTTACTCCGTTATCTCAGACTGTGTCACGGATCCTGGCCTCGTCGTGCTCATAGCAGGTTTGTTAAATAGTAATGACGTCAGCTGCAGTTCATTCATCTCTATTTGTGACTCCCCTCAGTGTAGAGTCTGTCTGATTCGATAACTCACTCCTCTAATTCAGTCTACATCCATACAATTACGATATTCAGTTTTAATCCCAAACGTACACCGGGTGTGCACGTGCCGGTATAAACAGGAAGCATCAGGTTGCTAGGATACAAACAAGTATATAAACAAATAATAGCTTGTCTAGTTGTTTCATTGTAAAATGCAGAATTTAACTGAGCAAAGATAACAGGCTCGGCCACGCTTGTAATTCATTATCCACTTGTAGCCGAGTATTTTATTTATTTGTTTTATTACGGAAGGTCGCCATGTGATAGGAGCCTGGCGAATCAGCGAATCAGGCTGCATTGTGACTGAAAAGACCCAATCAGCAAGCAGACATCTCAGTTCATTCGAAAACGCAGCCCTGGAGCTTTCAAATTAGCATCTTTCTAAACATAGTGAGGATGTAGCCTCACTCGTTTCTCCTTTTATACCTTAACCTCTTCTCTTTTCTTTGCCTCACATCTTACATTCAGTCCCCGAGTCTGTTCTTCTCCTTTCTTCTTTCTCTCGTTCATTAGCTTTACAACGCGGCCTTATTACGATCGCACCGGGGCTCCGCCGCCGTCAGATTAATTCTAGAAAAACAGGGGAGTAACAAGGTGCAGCAGGTTGAAGCCTGATTAAGATCAAGATGGCTGATGGTCCTGAGAGAAGAGAGAGCGAGAAGGGGGGGGGGGGGGGGGGGGACACACACTAACACATGCACACACACACTAGACTAAATTGAAAGACAGGAGTCTGTTTACCGAGTTAATAAAAGAGGCTCTGGCAACAAACTAACGAAGCACCAGGGCGGCTGCTGCAGGGTTTACGCTCCCGGATGAAGAATGCCACAACTGAATGTCAATATGTTCTCTGTCTCTTTCTCTCCTGCCCTTGTCTTTTGCTCTCTGCCCTTCTCCCTCTGTTTTCTCTCTATCTCTGCTCCATTGAACACACTACAGTGGCAGAACCCCCCCCCCCCCCCCGACTCGTCTTTGTCAGGAGGAGTGAGACAAAAAAAAAAACGCAAGTGAAGCAATGGCAGGGACTTGTAAATTCTCCCCACAGACACTTTTTTTTATTTTTTATAGCTCCTTTCCACTCGCTGCGCTGCCTGTCAAACCAGACAAAGCCTTCACTAACGGGCGGGTTTCTGATGTGGTGACGAGCGGTGACAAGAGAAGTCAAAGGGCCGAGTAGGAACGATTGTAAAACACAAGCTGTGGAGTGGGTTTAGGTCCATTAGTGGACAGTTAGATTAAATGTGGAAGAAATGACTGTTTGCTTCCATGACAAAGCTGCTATTATCAATATTTTATACTGACAATGGATCATTTGACTATATGTATGTGAAAGTGGTTTCTTCTCACAGTATTTAAACCCACAGACGATTATCTCCCAACTCTGCAAACAAAGATAAACGGCATGTCTCCACTTCCTCCCGCGGAAACAAAAGTGAAGCCAAAATACACACCAGATATGGGCACGGCCATCTTGTGCTCTTCACGTGATTTGGCTCGGCAGTCATCGTGGTTTGGAGCCGCACTAATACACGCTCTGCCGAAGCTGTCACCATAACGTGTCACCGTGGTTTCATAGCATCAAATAACTAACTAAAACCAAACCTATCAGAAAAATGAACAAACAAAACATCGTTATGATAAGAGCTATATAAGACGGAACCATCCCTGAGAGAAATGTATTTAACTTTTTTGTCTGGTCCATGTCCCATCCACTAACAAGGAGGAGGTAGGGGTTTACGACCTATACTGCAGCCGGCCACCGGGGGCGATGCAGATGATTTTAGATTCACTATTAAGCAACAAACGAAACGTAATGACGTGTATTTGCTAACGTCAATCAATTTGAAGGGTTATAATACGGTTGTGATGATTCCACTGGTCGCCCATGTTTAACTGTACTAGGAGATGTAGTAGAAGTATCTGGAAACTTAGCTTGTCCACCTTGAAGCATATACGTCTATATTTCCAAGAATAAACATCTATATTTCCAAGAATAAACATCTATGTTTCCATGATTGATCCTTTAAAAGTAATTGTAATCTCCTGATCATATCCGAGTTGCAGTGAGCTCTAACTTTGTGGAGGTGGAAGATTAAAAACTTGAACGTCTGCCATGACAGGATGAGTCAGCCATGAACAAACCACCATCTGCTCTGCTGCTGGAGTCAAATCAGACAAATGGAAAGTCGTCTACTTGCCTCGGTGATTGGAAAGAATTGGAAAAGCGTGTGCGCTGGATTCCGCCCCAAACTGAAACATAAGGAGACCATCAAAGTTATTTTAACTGAGAGGTTATATAATCAAGGACTGTCTGTAAAATCATAGACGGATAAAAGACTGTGAAGTGGAGTAAGAATTTCCTTTTCACCAAACTGTTTGATACTGAGCTAATCTGATACTGTGGTGAAATGTGAGAACGTTAACCAAAATGAATTATACATGTTCCCTGTTGTCTAAATAATTGATCAACAAAATGGTCTTCGGGGATGAGAGATAATTAGCTCGGAGCTTCACAACTTATTTAAATGTACAAAAAACAGACGCATTAATAATGTGACTCATCTCCTCCATTTGAAGTTGCATTCAATAGATTATTGGACTTTCTGGAACGTCTTGAAGATACAAAGCAAAGTTGGTGTGGGTGTGTGTGTGTGTGTGCGGAACAGTACACGTGGGCGAGCAAGTGCACAACTGCACGATCATGCATCTACAATCACATCGATGAAATGTGACCATGTGGGGGCTGCACGGTGCAGGCTGGAACACACAGGTATCTAAAAAAAAAAAAAAACACCTCACCTCATCAAACATGATTTTCATGCTGTTCAGTCAAGATGCTAAAACCCCCCCCCCCCCCCCCCCCCCTTATCCGACTGTGCATCCAGGCTGGTTTCATCCCTCCAGGTGGGAGGATGGAAGGTCGAGTCCCTGCTTTTCACATCAGTGACAACGAAAACCCAAGACTCTCGTTGATCTTGTACGAGTAGAAATAGAAATAGCAAGAACACAAGGGAGCAGAGTGAACCGACGTGGATTATGGACGAAAAGTGAGTCGTTCAAAAGTTTGTCGGAGAGAAGAAAAGATGATGACAATGATGATAACGTGTGAGAACTGATTAATTAATTCATGAATCGGCAGAATCACACGCTGTCAAACACATTTCTATATCCTCAGAATTACTCTTATAGTGTTTAGATAGAAGTAAAATAATGTATGTTCATCCACGTATACACATAGGATACATGTGCAGAGAAGCAGTACTGCTCATCTACTCTCACTCTATATATGGATGAAGTGAAAGTCAATGTGAAGTCAATGATCGGATGGTTCTCTGTGAATATTGATGTCTTTTTTTCTCCTCTCCCACACAACTAGATCTTTCTCCGTCCGCTTTAAAGAACAAATAAATCTGAGATTGAAAGAGAGCCGGGCCAAAGCTGGGGGAGTCGGGGGGGGGGGGGGGGGGGTTTGAGGGAGTCAAAGGGGGAGTTAAGTGCAGCTAAAGCATACAGGTTGTTGTTCTCGCCGGGGGAAATTCCTCCGGTGCTCCAGTCTTTTCACTGAGGCAACAGGCTAGTGACTTTGAACCACTCGGCAGGCCACAAAAGAAAAAGAGGTCCCTCTATTCTTACGTTGGCAACAGGGACCCCTAATTCTTCACCACCCCCCCGCCCCTGAACCCAACCCTCACACATTACGCCTCGACCACTCCTCACTGAGCAGGATACATACGGATGGAAGTTCCTTCATTAATCGGTCAGTCCGTGTGGCCGCCCAACCGCTGCGACACAGCATGACATAAATACTGACCACCGCATCCAACAGGACACCACTAATTGCAGGGTGTCCGCAATACTTAAGTTCTTGTTCTGATTTGTGGCGGGTGATGTTTTTTTTTTTAGCTGCTAACTTGGGGCAGCAGCTTGTAATGGGTGGCACAGTTTCTACACTTGATTTACTGTCTGGTCTGGAAAAATACAGCTGAAAAGCAGGTCACGCTCCGAGGACCCGGGGTTCAGTCGTCCAAATCATGTTCAGCGAAAGGAAAAGTCAACAGACGCAAGGGTCTGTCGAGTCAAATTTAGCTGCACAAAGAGGCTGATGAGAAGCGTGTCACTCAGTGTCCTGTCTCTGCTTGTGTCTTTCAGGCCGTTCTGCTGCGGAGTTCGGGCCAAGCCCTGCTTCAGGGAGCAGGAGGATGGAGAACAACATGTGAGCGGCCCGTGTGCCCCCGTCGACAGCATGCTTCGTCTCCACCGGACCTTGGTGCTCTGCTGCTTCTGGTGTTTTCTGCTACTTCACGGACAGGCTGACGAAGAGGCCCTCTGGGGACCGACGCCACCGAGAGAAAAGCCACCGGAGAATAAACGGAGCTGGTTCCGTATCCCTTCCCTATCCCTTCCCTCCCTATCCATTCCCTCCCTATCCCTTCCCTCCCTATCCCTTCCCTCCCTTTTCGGGAGTTCGGACAAAAACAACGAGGCCGCCGCGTTGACCACAATCGCTAGGGGGTTGAAAGACACGTTTGAAATCTTGCAAAACTCGGGTTCAGGGGAAGGGAGCGAGTCTGAGGCATCTGAAACACCCACCACTTCGACGCAGAGGCTCCCAATCAGCGTGACAAAGATAAGAACTGAGTCACTTCCCACAGGAACATCAGATTCTCCACACAGCAGCATAGCGCAGAGCGACAATGATGCTCTTGTCTCAGACTCCCACTCTCCCACAAGCAGCTCTATCAGCAGCAGTAACAGTCCGGCCGCAAGCAAAAACGCTCCTGAACAAAACGCAACACATACCCACCCACCCGAGGCCATCACACTGGCAGCCGGACCCAGCATGGGAGCCACAGCACGACACCTCCCGGAGCAACGCACTGATAAGGAGGTGGCTGGAGATTTCACAGGGAAGATCTCGTCGACGATAGCACCAGAAACCACAGTTCCCACCGCCTTGACATGGGCTGCTACCCAAACCTCCACCACAAAGCCAGGACTGGTCGAAACCACACTGACCACACGCAGACACTCTCTGAGGCCCGTTGCCCCCCCTACGACCTCAGAGACAACGTTTGTCAGAAAACCACAAGAGTCGACTGTTGGTTTTACCCTCCGCGCTGGAGAGGCCACAGTGGCAGAAACTCACCCCACTCAGAGTGAGGCTGAGCCGGGCGTCTCCGAGGCCGGGTCTGGGCCCGGGGGGGAACAGCCGGGGGTAATCACCACTGCCATGGGGATCGATCGCAAACTAGTCCAGGAATCCATAACGAGCACAACTCCGAGCCTAAAGGTTAACTTCCCAATAGCAGGAGGTAAGCAAAGTTACCCAGATCAATAGCTCCCGGCTTCCACTCAATAGATGTGATCAATCATGTGCAGGCAGCGTCTTAAATGTCCAATAGCCGGCTGTCAAAAGGTTGCAGACAGTTTGGCTGTCGGGGAACATGTCTGACATGGTAAGTAGTCAAAGGTGTGGAGATTAGCATAAATCCAGATGTTGTGGGAAGCCTGTCAACAGAGTCTGGAATCAGCATTAACGTGACCGGACTGATGAGTTACGGGTTGGAATTCATGTTTGTTAAGCTCAAAGAGAGAATCTTAAAGGGACGGTAACGATTTTTTTGACATATATGTTTTTTTCTCACCTGTGCCTTCAATGCAAACAAGAATAAAAACAAACATGGAAGTGGACGTAAACTACTCAACTGATTTCAGTAATATTTTGTTGAGGGGGTGGCAGCAATTGTCTGTTTGCATTACAAGAAAAGGTGTTTTCCATATTTTAATTGATTTCTCAGAGAATAATTCATGGATCTTGATTTTTTTTAAATCTGGCATATTTAGACTGATAAGCAATTTGTTGAGGATCCAAATATAAATCTGGATCCAGTGGATGTAAATGTGGTTTCATAGCTGGAATGTTGGGCCTTATTCGGCCAGATAATCTGCTCAGATCAGCCTCAAATCGGTCGACGCCATCGCCATGACGGCCAAATCGGACCGAAATCGTGCCGACAATCGTCTAGCGTGCAGCAAGCATAACTCAAACTGCTAATCCTCCGGAACGAGTAAATCAAAGCTAAAGCTGTAAATGGAAGTTGTTTCACAATACAGTAAAAAAAAAAAAAAAGAAGGTCTGATTCATCTTCCAACATCACGTCTTTGCTGCTTTTCTAAACTTTTATTCTCCAAAGAGTCAGAATCTGATTTGCAATCTGTTGTGGACGGTTGAAAAGTTCTTCTGAGAGTTGTTTCCTGACCTCGTCTACACACGTGGCTAACTCTGCTTTTCACAATCGCTTCCAGTGAATAATTGGCACCGACCTACTTCGATTCTAAAGAAAAAAAACGTCCCTGTCCCTTAAACAGTCTATAATGACTTTTCATTACGCAGTTCCACTCCAACAATGCATGAGCCATTACCTCAGTGAATGGAAGGAAGCGGTGTTTGATTAAATGCTGCTCGGTGGGGTTTTGATCTCCAGACTGTCTGAAAAGCTAAAGATGGCGATTTAAATCAGCGACTGCAGGGAGCTAATACGTTTAACGCGGCCGGCGAAGCAGCACCTTCTTCTCAGTGGCCCATCCCCCAACCCGCCGGTGTCAGTCTGGTGTCTGTATGTTTAATGAGTCTTCCGGTCGTGGGTCGTCCACCAAGGACAGACACATTCATCATGCAGGGTCAAAGGTTGGGCCAGAAGATGATGAGTCGATTATTCTCAGCCGCGGCGCGTCTCTAATATTAAAGTAGCATCGGATGATGGTACCCGAGGTGGCGTTGGCTACACCTGTCCTGGGTGAAGTCTATGGGATTTCATTTTGAGATTTTCTGTGTTTCAGTGCATCAGTTTGTTCGTTCTGAAAAGCTGGTGCACGCATGTGTTTCAGTTTCAGAATAAGATGTGATATTTATCCCATATAACCCCGTCCTCTTGCTCAATGTCAGCCGGGCTCCACCCTCAGAGGATAAAGCCGTATAGATAACGGATGGATGGATTAATGATAGGGCTGCTTGCGCATATTGATTAGCTTCCATATTTTATAGCTGTCGTCCCATCAAATGTCCGTAAATAACCCAACATCACAGTTATGCCTTTGCGAAAAATTTGAAATTTAAATAGATTTTAGTCCAAACAAACCATTCGGCAAAGCAACAACACAATTAATCTTAATGAAATAAGCGTATGTTATACTTATAATATATAATATATTTGGTGCTAAAAAATGTGATGCTTCCTCACACATTTATTTCACCCCTGTTCCTTAATAGTTGTTATTAAACATGCAATTTCCTTTTTTGTTTTATCATTGCTTTTATATTTTAAGCAACAATTGGCATAAAATCCATTCACGCACGAGCTGCTCTGGAGATTTCCACTGTATCACATGGTCATCATTAGAACAAGAGGTTTCCCACTCTTCCTATTTTTCAGATTAAAGACGTTTCTCTCGTATGCCATAAATCAAAGCTGTAGAACAGCCTCTACGCTTCTGTGTCCAAGGTCAAGTAATGGACCTGTCGTGTTTTCTGCAAAGCGTCAAAATGTTAATTAGCAGCTTCCCAGCATTGGAATGCAACCGCTCCAGATCTTATATCTCCCTCGCTGCTTTGGCCACTTGCCTTTTGTTTAGTCTGTGGCATCCAGTGTTGTGTCTGCACTTGTTTTCAGTTGAGGCGTGCAGGGGAAAGATATGGAGGGTGGCTTCGCCTGCCCCGGGTGGGGAGGGAGGGCTGCTGTGGCCCTGTATCAGTATTCCGAGCGCACGCTCAGCGAAAACCACCGCCTCTCCCGTGGGACCATCCGCTCGCCAGTCGCTGCTCATGGATGCTGAACATGCTTCTTGCCATTTAGTCTCCTCTATCCCTCCCTCGCTTCCTGTTCCCCCTGCTCGTTGTGTTTGCCTCTGTGCAAACACAAATCCCTGTCGCTTCCAGATTCCATGTCGAGTGCAGATGCTTAATTGGATGAAATGTCCAAGAGGAATATGTAGCTCTTAGTGTCCTTGTTGTAGTATTACTCTGGAATCTTGCAGTGCTTTCAAACGACTGCACCTTTCCAAAGGACACAGGAGGAGAGGGATATGAAAATGAAAGCACGGCCACCTTTCATTATCATATATTATCCCAGTGTGAACAAATCTGCACAGAGGTGATTCATTTACCAGCTGGAGGAGTTGAGCATCACCTTCATAAGGGTGTGTTTCCATTGATCTAGGGAGGGTCGGCTGTGTGGCGTTGCCCTTGAGGAGGCTGTCAGGTATAAAAACAGCGATGCTCGGCTTCCGTGTCAAATCCTCCACTGAGGCACACGCCAACAACCGATAGCAAGGGCAGAGCGGACGAGGAGGGGAAGGAGGGAGCGGAGGGACGAGGCTGAGGAGATGTGGGTTTTTCGAAAGCATCTCAGATTGCCACAATCTTCTCCTCTTCCTCCTGCTCCCTCTCTCCCCTCCTCCACTAAACAGCAGCGAGGCTCGACCCAGAACACTCTCCATTAAAACCGGCACGGACGGGTCGTCTCTGTGAAGGGAGTGTACGAAACAGCCTTAATGCGGCCGTTTACTGATGAATTGATTATGGAAATGGTTTCACGATGTGCCCTGAATATCGGATGCCCTTGTGCAGGATTTAAATGGGAAAACTGCTTGAATACAAAGAGATAAATTAACCACGAGTTACAAAAAAAAGCTGTTTGTTTTTAAGATTTGACCGAACTGGCCGACGCAGGAGGATTCTCCCCTTCATTCAGACTGAGTTCAAAGCAGTTTAAAGAGTACCGCAGTTGTGAAACGCCATGGATTCCTTAGCTACTGATAATGAGCCAAATTAGAAGCAACGTGATGCAATTCTGTGCAAGTACATTCAGAGAAAAATCCAAATGAGCTAACTTTGTTATAATATCTATTCCCCGCGGCGCAGCTATCAGCCCATTCCTATTATTTCTTATCTCTCTAAGCTCAGAGTGTTTGTTACCACAATCCATGCATGATTCTTTCAAACAGGAGGAATCCACTCAGCGCTGACTGAAGCAGATTCAGCTTTTGTGTTGTTTTCATTATTTCAGGAAGCTGAAGATAATAATGGGTCCCTGCGACACAACGTGAAGAACTGCAGCACCATGCTCACATCCTTTAGGACTTTGATGACTGCGATTCAATTCGGTCCAGATCTCAGGATGAAACCGGAATTATTATTGTTTGTGCCCAAGAGGAAATAAAGTCCTACAGATTCCTCACCCGAGGAGAAGAAGACACACACAGATTCTTCTTCACGTGGGAAACAAAGGATCGACAGGCAGCACCTACTGTACAGATTTGCCTGTGGCGTTAACTTAATTTGCTCCATCTAACAAGATCAGCCACAGATGTGATGCGGGGACAGTAAACAGCCGCTCGTGTACGAACAGAGGAACTCATCTCTTTAGCAGAATCACTGACGGGCAGCTATTTACAGACGACTGCTGACGGAGCAAAACAAACAGCAAAGAGGGATCAGAGAGGGAGGCAGGAGCTTAGTGGATCACTCAACCTTCCACGTTACTGCTGAATTTATCATTTTTACTGCAGTTTTACATACGTTATTTCCATTTGTCTACAGAGTCTCACTCCAAACCTTTAGCAAACAACTAGAATGGCTCTTTGTAAAGCTCATACCTCTGCCACAGATATCAGTTGTGAATTCATCAAGATCCATGAAGTGTTCCCTGAAAGAAAGATTGAGATTGAGACAAAAAGTGAAATATTTCAGTTGTAAGTTCAGTGGAATTCAGGAAAATTGCGTCTCATCTGGGAATTTTGCTTTTGAAGATGGACGACAACTCGGACTTGACTCCCAAACGCCAGCAGTGTGCTGTGTGTGCAGGTGTTTACATGTGCAGTGTGTTCTTTTACATGTGATTAACTCAAGCCCCGTGCGCATGACCTAGATCAGGAGACGATATCATTATTCTCCCCGCACTCCTTACATCCTGGCCCATCTTTTATTAATGTTGAATCTAAAGTTATAAACCAACACTTTTTTCCTTTTGCGTCATCGCTGTCAGTTCATCAGGTTCCTCTTCCCGACAGTTCTGCTCCATCACTCTTTTAAAACTGCTGCTCTGGAAAAAAAAACACACACCCTGAGCCCAGAGGCCTGACTGTGAAAAGATTCGAGCACCGGTGGGAAAAAGAGGATGATTCTGCTCGGCCTCGTCGTCGTTACTTCCTCTCTCTCTCCTTCGCTTGTGTTCCGGCTCGTACTTTTCTCTCTCTCTCTCCGTGTGCTCTTTATGAAACGCTGCTCCTCGTTTCCCCCTTCAAGTTAAAGCTCGAAGACAGATGATTGAACGAGGAGTCGGGAGGAGGAAACTGGTGCTGGAGCAGGCCGGACACACCCACCCGCACCACACACACACATTAGGATGTCAACGTAATTAGACTACAGAGGGCCAGACTACCGTGCGATGGATGACTGGCTACAACTAAGTGGATGATGGGCAGATCCATTTGACAGAACTGGGTTAGGAAATGTAGTCCTGCCATTTTCCCGCAGAGCGAGGCCACAGATTTGCTCTCGGAGGAGAGAGGTTACACTTTTCGTTTTGCGAGCTCCAGACTCAGTTGTTCTCTCTTCAATCTGCATGGTTGTGCGTTTTGAAAATTGCTCATCACTCAGAGGTTAAACTGCACTTGTCTCCCCAGAGCTGCCAGGCCAGGAGGATAAGGAGGATAAGAAGGATGAGGAGGCTGAGGAAGGTGCGGTGCCTTCAGCTGCTGCAGATGACGACAGGAGGTTGGGAGACATTTCCACGCCGCCCGCAGAGCTGCTGACAACATCCCTGGCTCAGAGCACCGGTGAGCAAATGCATCCTTGGACATGTTAAACAAATACTGTGACTTCCGTCCCTTTTAAGCATGTGTTTGAGGAGGACAGATAAAAGAGCCGCATGCTGGTTTGTCCTGTGGTTGTTTCAATTACCCGGCATCCTCGGCCTGGAGCTACTAATTGCTTCCAAAGGGAGAAAACTGCTGAAACTGTGAGTCAGAGAAGTCCTGAGAGCTGAAGGGAGACGAAACACTGCCCACCTGACAAACGAACATCCGTCTGTTCTCTCAGATAAATAATCATAGACAATGACGATGATAGGTTCCTTTAAAAACAGGGGGAAAACACTAATTTGGATTAAAGATACTCTATTTAACAATTGTTCATTAAAATGTCTGAAAACGACCAGACCTACGTTATATATGTTTTGACTATTTGATCCCTTTACATCTGTCCATCATCACGAGGCTCATTTCATTAAAAGATCCACTTCCGAACCAGTTCACAGGTGCAGATGTAGCCCACATTCCCTCGCCCAGAATAGCAGATGTTGACTAAAATAGACTTGTCAAATGTGCCACTCGCTGATGATGGAGCGCCACTGGGCCTCTCTAGCTCGCTGCATCGAGAGCAATCCAACGAGTGTAACCCCAACGTGACGAGTCCGTGTCTCTGGCCTTTTGACAGTGTCCACCGGAGAGCATAAATCGTTTGCGGCACATAAACAAATTTGCAGTCATCATGCAAACTCTCCAATTTGCTTTCGTTGAACCACAGCAGTGCTTTTATATTATGTCCAGATGAAGACACCCTCAAGTTCTCCCCGACGCGGCTCCTCCTGAATATGCAGCGTCTAACTGCCCCGCGAGCTCCCGCTAAATTGCTTTTGCTGCGTTGAGCCAAATTGAAGATGGAGGCAATCAGATGAAAGGTACCCGGAGCTTTTCAGTATCATGATCAACATGCAGCCCATTAAAGACCGCGAGTGAGGGGCTCAGTGAAACATCAGAAGACTCTCTTCACCTTTATGACCTCGGATTACGGCACCTTAGGGGAGCCCCGTCAACCTTTACAGGCAAAACCCCCGCTGACATGAAGACATAAATATCGCCCGTGTGTTTCCACTGAGACGTAATGAAACTACACCTCAGAAGAAATCATCTGTCAAGACACGAAGTCTCGTTCAGTATATTGGGACTTTGCTTGTGTGTCAACTGTCCCCGGCACGAGACGCTTGTTCCCACAGGAATGTGTCAGATGACCGAGCGGCGGAACGTAACGCTCTGATCCATCCTCGCACTGCAGCCGCCGCCGCCACATACCAAACCCCCGTGCAGGGGCCGGCTCAGGCCAGCCCCCCGGTCAGCTCAGACGTGACATTCATCAACATGAGCGAGGCAGCAAAACATGGCACCGATTCAACGGCCCGTCACGTTTTTTTCCACACGGGCCCCGACTCAGTGGAACAGTCCTGCCCTGGAAAGTAACAAATGGACAGACAGGCGTCGGTGAGATGACACGGTGCTGAACCCCGCCTACTTTTATCAGCGGCTCCCACAGTTTGTTTTCCACTCCAACGTTTCCTGTTTTGTCAGGACGATGTTATCAGTGCAGGTTCATTAGAGCACTGACATATTTAAGGCCTTCATTTCACTTTAGCAACACAACACCTGAGTCTCATTGAGATGGCTGCCGCGCTAATTCAATATTGAACCAACAATTCAATGTTATTCCAGCGTAGCGCGGCAAGTAGCGATTATGGTTGTCATTGATTCCTGTCGATCATTATCGATGCCAGAGGCCCTGAGGACAGTAATGTCGGTCAGTCGGTCGGCCTCTGGACCGGAGAGATACATCGTCATATAGGGCCATGAATCTTCCTGACAGAAGGGATCCATTGGCTTTTCTGGTGCTGGCCTAGTGTTGACATTTGTGGTCATGAAATCTTTATTGTCTATGACCAAATACCCGCTAAAGTAATTAGCCACAGTTAGTGCTATTTAGCAGTAAGATGATAAAATGACGGGCTATAGCTGCAGACTTGTTTTAAAGTTTTCAAATATCCATCAAAAGTTCTCTGACCCGAGAGCATGCTCCACTTGCTCGTTTTCTCAGATTGGCACTTCACAACTCTCAGATAATGAAGGTACCGATGAGCTAGGAGCAAGTTTTAAATGTTCCAATATCAGGAAGCGACTAATTTCTTAGTTCATAACTGACTTCACTGATTAATTTGCTGTCATTCCTCTGATTTATTATCAAATATAATTTCAGCAGTAAAGTATTACGTGCCTGCAGACACCTGCAGACACCGCTGTGACTGTAAATCAACCACTGTGTCGCTCAGTCCTTGCTGGCAAATGAAACCACAGTGTAAGGAACGGGATGTTTAGTCCTTTTGCTCCACTGACTCTGTGGCAGCACAGCTTGTCCTTGCACTTCCCTGACAGAGCACAAACATGGCGTTTGCACATCTGAACGAACTGACTGACGCTCGCACATCTGTCCGGGGCGTTGCTGAAGGATGATTATGAAAAAGATGCATAAGGGAGCCACCTTGACAGCCTCTCACTTTGTCGTATTAAAGCTTAATCAGGACCTGATTGAAAAACATCGGCATCAGCGCAAAAAAAACAAACCTCTTGACGACTCACTCGGTTTTTTTCCCCCTCTTGTTGAGGAAATCATGAAGCTTCAAAAGAAGAGATGTGAGAAATAAATCTGCTGCATCACGCTACAGCATAAGATGCACTGGCTTCGGGTCATAATTCTCCCCGAGCTCGAAGTTTTGAACATGAATCAGAGACAAACAAGGAACATTTGACACTCGACAACAGGCAGGGAAGTGCTGAGGCTTATGTCAAAGCACTTGAGAAAATCCTCTGCCACTCATGAGGATCTGCAGAGAGAGAGAGAGCATGGCTTCGTTCACAAGGGGCACTCGAGTACAGCGAGCGTCAACACGACACAAGCACACGACCATTTCACTGCAGAACCACGAATGGAAGCAGCAGCCACCATATACATTCTATCTATAACATTTGTAAAGAAGGCACAGAGCAGCAGAAGCAGAAAACATCAAGTCGAAGAGAATAGTGGCTTTTCCTACACAAACTATCCCAGTTTAAAAATAACAAACCCACCTATGGGAGTTTCCCTCTTTCTGAAGGCGGGGGCCGAAGGGAAATCATAAACAAAAGGGAGAATCGGGGAAACCAGGACAGGGTGGGATGGGAAACCCGAAAATAAAAAAAACTATAAAAGTGCATTAAAAAGACCAATGAGAAAGACTTGAAACAAAAAAAAGGCTCGACCGCACGAATTCCCCTTTTAGCTTGAGTCAGGAAACAAATTAGACATCTTCAATCTATACGCAAAGATGTAGGGTACACTGCGGTGGTGAGGTCAGCACATTTAAGATCTCTAGCTGGCACATAACACGACCACCAGATATAATGGACTCCCCAGACATCGCTAGACGCACTTAAACCCACGTTTTTCTTTGCAGTTTTAGACGAGTTACTACAAAAATAAGTCTGGAATCTCTCTCTCTCCAACGTTATTGCACATTTAATCCTTCCTGCTGTGTGATTTACCGTCGGTTTAGCCTGTTCGTTCGTCCCCGACTCTGCGCTCCGTTACACCACCTGGCTCTTCATGGATAGGCCTGCAGCAAAATGACTGATGACAGTGTGTCTGCAAATAACAAGAGACGCAATTAGAAGCTGCTTCTCTTTTAATGTGACACAGTTTTAAGCCGCTACGACAACATTTCAACGTGTCCTCGGTGGCGGAGCGACCGCATGCATGTGGTGCTGGTTACGTTTTTGTGGAAAAGAAGAAGCTCCGGGGATGTGAGGCTAATTGACGTGGACACTAGGAGACTAAATACTGTTTGTCTTTTGGCCCATCTGTGAGACATTATGCAGCGTGAAGCGAATTACGTCGCATCCGAGTCATGCCCCAGTTAATTGAACAGCGAAAACTTGTTCGCCCGCAGATTAGCTTCGCAGGCGTCTCCGTAATGTCCAGGCAAACACATGTATACAGAGCTGAACCACTTAGAAACAGACATTTCCTTCACAAAGCTAAAATGAAAACACAATCGTAATTAATGTTGCTTGCATGGAAACTCCAGATGGCTTATGTAATGCAAGGGAAACCGGCTCTGTGGTTTTGAGTGGGCTGATCTCTCTCTCTCACACACACACACACACACACACACACACACACACACACACACAGCCTTGTACTTTTGTAACTCTATCTCAGTGAGGACATTCATTGGTATAATTCTGACCCTAACCCTCTATTTTTAATCCTAGTAACCGGAACCTAATTCTAACCTTGAACCTTAAAGCAAATCTTAACCCTCAAACACCCCATCTAAACACGAGGACCAGCCGAAATGTCCTACTTTTCCCAAAATGTCCTCAATCGGCAAGGTCCCAACTCAAAATGGTCCTCACAAAGATATAACACACACACACACACCCACACTTCTTTCCTTTTAATGCCCTGCTCGGTTTGAAGTTGCCTTCTTACAAGCTTTAAACAGGATTAGCACATGAGGAGGAAAATACTCTTTGAACATCTTGGACCAGATCCCATTTGAATTCTGGCACAGATAGTTTAAACTTTGATTAAATGCTTCTCTGTACTCTCACGAGGGGGGAAATGAATGTGCTTTTATCTCATGTGAAAGTAGATGTTTAAAGCTATTGCAAATTCGATCATGCTGACATTCGACTTTCTTTCCAGGCACTACTTTGGAAACTCCACTTATTCCCCTCGACACTGAAGACTGGACGTTCGACCCGGTGGACAGCAGCGTCACATATCTCCCAGACTGCAATAAAGAACGTTCCGGGATCTGCAACCTCTCGGACACGTGGGACTCCATCACCACCGCCTCCACCTTGGACGCCAGACCCACACAAAACACCACTGCCGCAAACCAATCAATCAACCCTTTTCTAATCCCGGCTCCACCCATGTTGGTGCCCCTGTACTCTGACTGGAACAGTGCCATGGCAGCTTGGGGCCTGGCTTGGGAGGCACACGTTTATGGCGCTGGTTGTGTCTTTGCGATGCTAACGCTAGCCTCAGCGCTCAATCTGCTCTGCTTGCCACTGCGATGCCCGTCTGGGTGTGGCTACTTCGCTCTAGTCAGCCTGTTCCTACTGGCTGCAGGTTGTACCAGATCGTTCTCGCTCCTGTACGACGCCTACGGCCACCAGGATCGCCTGCCCTTCACAGAGGCCTCGCTGATGCTCTACGAGGCGCCCTTTCCCTGCCTGACGGCAGCTTTCGGCCTGGTTTTCCTTCTCCTCTCCATGCGCTCAAGAATGCAGCTCTCCTACTCAGCCTTCCAGAGACCCTGTTTCCTGGCCTGCCTGGTTGTCCTGCACTTTGCCGCTGCATTCGGCCCAGTGACATTACTGAAGTTCTACCAGCAGAAGCCTCCCCTCTGCCTCTTTCTCTCACTCATCTCCCGGGGAGCCTTTGTAGTGCTGGCCACTTTTCTGTCTTCTGCCTATTTTGTGTTCTACATCTACGTGCGGGCGGACTCGAAGCACATCTACCACCTGAACAACACCTCTCCCACACCGCTGAGCGCTACAACCGCTGCCCCTTTGCTGAGAGCCGAGATTGGGACCGTGCAGCCATAACTGTCTGTCTCTCAGCATTGTTTTCTTTAGCATGTGCAGGACTGCAGTTATTTGCAATACTCAATGCTATGGGTGTTGCCGGGGAGGAGGTGTTCCACCCCTGGCCCTGGTGGGCTTTTCAGTTTAGCTGCAGACTATGTGAGCTCGGGGTCTGCCTCACCTTAGCCTTGGTGGTCGCACAACCGGTCTACTGTTCTGACCACCTTCCATCTGCAGGAAGCTGCTGGACTGAACTGTTGGCCTCCAAGTCGACCATTCTGCCTGGGAGCTACCAGTGGACCCTGAGCCAGCAGGAGAAACTCGCCATTGTTGATACGGTAGGGCTTGGAGAGTCCGAGAGCCTTCCTCTGTACACCCTGATGGATGAGAGGCTCGGTAATAGTCTGAACGGCCTGGACCTCCTCTACCACAGCAACCGGGGCTTAGCATACCGAGACCTGGACCTGGATATGGACTTACAGGGGTCAGGAAAAGCTGAGGATGGAGGAGGCCGAGAACCATCAGGGTCCTCATTCACCAGTGACTCCACCACAGACCTGCGGCCACCTTCGCCCATCAACCTGCGTCGCAGCATAGATGAGGCCCTCTTCAGTGAGGCCCTCTTTCCCATGAGCCTCTTCAGCCCTTCTATGCCTATTCGCCTCAGTGACATATCCATAAACCACCACAGCGTACCTCCCATCAACAGCCTGTGTGATCCTCTCACAGCTGACTCCAGCCTTTATCGGACTTCTTCCTGCGTGGAGATGGCCTGTCAACCCCAGCCCCCCATCACCAAACCTCAAGGAGAAACCGTCACAGGCGCTCAACTGTCTCCCTCCCTCTCGTCCTCCTCCTCCTCCTCCTCCAGCTGCTCATCTCCTGAACGTTGGAGGGGCAGTTCTTCATCGTGTTCTTTCTACAGAGCGTCTCTCGGGGGCTCCTCGCTTGTCCTCTGCCCGAGCCCAGAGAGACAGGGTCAGCAACTTCCCCATCGAGGGGACACAGGCCACCAGGCCCACGCTGACCCTCAGAGGCACTATCAAACGCTGGGCGCGGCCTCACAGGAGAGCCTGGACCTGGACATGTCGTCTGAGGCAGACCGATCGGTGCAGGAGGAGTTCATCAGTGTTTGCAGACAAATCGATGCTTTGAGCATCTGCAGTGAGACGATTGATTTATAAAAGGGCAGACTGGTCCAACGAGGGTGACACCAAGGTCTTAGTAAGAAGGTTTCGTGCAGCAAAAATACTGTCATGGTTTTTATAGCCTATTTGGTAGTGCATGGTAGCTTTTGCGTAAAAAACCCAGAGCTGCCAAAATGTTTTTGGTTGATAAGCTTTCTTATGTGGTCATTAGTGAATGTCTGAGAGGGTCAAAGTGCCAAGAATGTCAAAAGCCAAAAGGTCATTTGTAACTTTTTACATGTTTGATAAAAGGTGAAGTTTGATACAGAAAAAAAAACATTTTACTGAGTGGAGATAACAGGATTTTATTTGTACAATGTTTGTATTGCTTTCTGACATTCCAATAGATAGTACTGTGACTGAATTAAGCACTTATTAAATACTACTGAAGTAATACACTTTCACGTTCAGCAGAATATAACTGTAGTTCAATGTCATGTTGAAATACTGGGATTAATATTAAGTTTGCCGAACCATGAACTCATCATACCAATATGCTACATTGAGTTACGGTGCAACGGCACCCTCTACTGGCAGAACATCATGCTACCTTTTCCCTTTGACTTCTATCACCAATGGACTGAGCTTCTACATCCGCCTCCTCCATGACATCGCTTACTAATTTATTTATGCTCAAATATAACTTTTGCTCAACACATTGTTTAATAAAAGTTTTGTTTTTATAACATCTGCCTCATTTGACTTCATATCCTGGAACGGGACATGACAGCTGGTGTTAAATAAGACAGTAACACGAACACAAGTTTTATTTATTTATTCTTAAACATATTGAACAGCAAAAAGCAACCTTCCTCTTGTCGAGTGTTATTACTGTAAACATGTTCTGAAGCGATACTCCTCAAAAAAAAAAAAAAACTTTATTTATTGACGACTGAGTCTTTTCTGTCCATCTAAAAAGCCCTTGTTTCCGGGTTTTGGCTGTAGGTTGCAGAGTCCACCACTATGGCAACTTTAACTGCTCGTCAGTACAATGAAGTTTAAATCATAGAAAGTGCAACACTAACATCTTACTTAATCTGTTTGGGCTTTTTAGATGGACGAGCAGGACTCAGATCTGGACAAATAAGACATTTTAAAACAACCTGAATTATGTCTTTAGGTGGGAGACTGAGAACAAGCAGCAGTCATTTAACTGAATATAGATGTATATATATATTTTTTCATATATTTCCATGTACACTTCTCTCGCAGTTCATTCCAACGGCAAGACCTCTGTTTGTCGAGTGAACCCTGTGCAGGGCTACGTACATTAGCGAAAGCAACTGAACTCTAACACTGGGAGATTTTATAAAAAAAAAAAAAAAAAAACAATACAGCTGGCAAAAAGGACAACCAGTATGAAAATGTTAGAAAAGCCTACTCCTACATCAGCTGAATGAAAACAACACACAGCGGTAACTGTTACAAAGTAAGAAAAGGAGGCGAGGGTGTGTAGCATTATGCATTTTCACCGAGCTGTCATCTGCAGCCTGTATCCATCCCTGTTTCAAGGCATATCTCTGGTAAAAACAACAACAAAAAAATAAGCCTGTCACACAGAACCTACTGTGAGAGAGCGCAGGAATGAACGAGTGACCACGAAAAAACAAGCGACATCTTGTGCGGATTTTGGTTTTGAAGTTACAAAAGAAGAGTGTCAGAAGGAAGTGTCAAAACACCTGGCAGTATGTATGCAATTACAATTAGGCAGAATATAAATACAGCCATGTCTGGCTTCCGTGAAAAAACGAACATGCATATCAAAAACCCTTCATGCTCAATTCAAGGCCCCCGGAGACTTATCAGGTTAAATAGAAAGTCTGATCTAAAAGTTTTCAAATAAAGAGCAGAGAAACGATCATTGTCTTTTCGTTATTTACTAGTTTTGATTGATACACTTTAAGGTTGTCTTCTTTTAAACATACCTGATCCTCAGCTTTTTGGTCCCTTCCGTGCTCAACATACGAACACAACGCACTGAGACAGGACGCTGATTATTTGGCTCGACGTGTCTTTGAGGGGAGAATGAAATGTCCACAGCGCTAAAGACTGTGGGCTGGAGATCGATCGACCGGTTTCAGGTGACGGTGGAGGAAATGACGTCGCCAACACGACTGCCATCGGCCAAATGTCTCATACCTCGCGATCCACAATACACAAAGTAAACAATATGCACTGAAATAGAAGCAGCTACCGTTGATTAAGTAGCTTAAATCTGTGATGACGTATAAACGCAAAAAAAAAAAAAAAGGAGAAAAGAGAAAGGGAGGATTGCCATGATTCACATACACACAAGTGCTTCATCTCGTCTCCTGCACAGCCACGAGTGTGTTTAAGAAGTAGGATGTGTGAGGCTTCCGACAGGGAGCTCTGCTGGTTAGCGTGGACGCCAGAAATAAAAATAAATGCTGATGGAAACTGTACCATGGCTGTTTTAGACTCAATAATAATAATAATAATAATAATAATGATGGGACAAAAAGAGGACACAAACTATATCTCTCACACGCACACTCCTCACACTTCATTCAGACAGTCAGTTTCTCACACCCACAAACACAATTGGGATCAGGCTGCATACTCAAGATACAGGTGTGCATGTCATTCTGAAAACCCTGATGCGCCGCTTCTTGAGTGCAAAATCCCAGGTGTTCAGACAGTCGGTGTCAGTTCGATGATTCTCACTTCGCTACCGTGCGTCTTTCTTTCCCGAAACCAAGCAGCTCGGTTGGGATCGGAGAGAGAGCAGCAGTGGATACGACACGGAGGAGCGGGGCCGGAGGGGGTGCAGTGGGTGGTAACGGATTTTTTTTAGTTTAACGTGTGGGGCATTGTTAGATCGAGTGTGCTCACGTGCACCGCCGATGTTCACTCCAGCCACCTCACCCCCGTTCAGTAGAGCCGCTTCTCGTAACTGTGGAAGAGAAGAAACATGGAAGAAAGTTCAGCATTTGCTCAAATATATAAAAACCAGGTGGACAACTGCATCCTCCACATTTCCAAGCAGAAAATAATAATGAAAATAAACTATTTCTATAGTGGCTTTCAAAACTGGAGTTACTAGGTGCTTCACAATATAAAATATATGGTTCAAAGTTATAGAAAAGACAGATTATAATCAGTAATGCTATAAATCAACAGATTAAAATTAAAATTAAATCATTAAAGCAAATAATGACACTAAAAACATCAATAGTTTTTGTTGCTTTGTTTGTTTTCTCAAGCAACTTTCTTGCAACTATAGAGATCAGGCTCTGGAGCAAAGCTGTTTATTAGCAGCAAGAATAAATGTTTGATGGAAAGCACCAAATGTGTAGTTGTGAGTGTTTGTGTTACTTACGAGTGGAGTCCGTGGACGCCTCCCTCCACCTGTGCAGACGTGGTTCGCTTCTCAAACTTCAGCTCCCCGGAGTACATCATGGAACTGAGCAAAATACAAATAGTCTTCAATATAATAAGAAAAACTGACATTTGTATTGTAATCATTAATCCCCAAAAGGACAAACTACTCACCGGAGGACAGAGAGACTCTTTGCCCCGATGTCCTGGCAGCCATGTTGGATCCCAGCTATCAGGTACGGTACAAACTTGTGGATGGACCCCTTGTCCTGCACCGAGCCCGACACGCCCTGGGCTACCTTCACCTTGTCGCCCTCGCTGTGGAAAAGACATCACAGAGTTAAACACTCTCCCCAAGTGGTCACAGACTGTAAACTCAGCCAATGATGCCACAATTTGGCTTCTCATGACTCGTGACTTCTTAACGTACCTAAAATAGCGTTTCTGGCTGCTGGTGCTCTTCTCCATGGCGTCCAGGGAGCCCATACCGCGATACTTTTTCAGCCGCACGCCGTCTGAGAAGAAGTACTCTCCCGGAGCTTCAGTGGTTGCCGCTAGCAATGAGCCCATCATAACTGGCGTGGGAGACGGGAGAGAGTCATGTCTGCGTTCTCGTATTAGCCAACCTGACCTCCTCACTGCAGATATGAACCACTTTGTTGACAGAAAGATGTTACGACAGTGTGTGTCACAAGCTCACCAGTCGACGCTCCGAGTGAAAGAGCCTTCACCACATGACCCACGGTCTGAATGCCACCATCAGCAATGACTGGCACCCCGAAGCGTCTGGCGTACTCCGCTACCTTGTACACGGAGGTCCCCTGGGGCCGCCCACACGCCATGACTGGAAGGGAGATAAACAATCATTTAACACGATCGCCATGGAGACAAATCACACAGCGCACTGAGGTGATTGCAGGAGTTGGGACGAGCAGAACGCAGCGTCCATCTTACTGAGATACTTCAGGTTCATGTCCTTTTTGCTGAAATGTGTCTCTTCTGTTCTCGCTGATGAACGCGACCTAGTCTGTGCATGAGAGGCCGGTCCCCATGGCAACCCAGATCGGGGCCTTGGTAGATCACCATGACAACTAGGAGTGGTCTCAGGGTATTTGTTACTGCTGGCGACTGATCGCCTTTCCTTCTTCTTGTGCTTCTTATATATAAAATCATACAACAACTTCCTAATGTTCTTATTCCTATATCTAAATGTGCAGCTGCTTAATTGGTACCAGGACTTCAGACAATGAGAAAGATAAAACAAGCTGCGACGGTGATCAGGAGATGACACAGTAAAACGGATCAGTACCTTCCTGTGTGATGCAGATGGAGCCACAGCCCATTCCCACTCTTAACGCATCCACACCAGCATCGATCAGATTCTTGGCCTGGGCGGCTGTGACCACTGCAGGTGGAGAAACAGAAAAAATAATTAGATTTTGGGGATATTATAAAAACGATTACAAAATGAATGTCCTTTGACGAATGCTTTATTCCACCCAAAGCACATGATTACCTCCACCAGGGAATTCATGTTTTCACCTTTGTGCTTCTATTTGTCAGCAGGATTATGCAAAAACTACAGCTTGATTGAATTTAAGGCAAATCTCGGTCCAGGCGGAGATTCGCACTCTACTGAGAGAAATTCAAGTTTATAATGGAACAGAAACTTTTGTTTCTTTTGTCAACAAACTCACCGTTTCCTCCGGCCACCTGCAACTCTGGATGCTTCTGTTTAATATAATTTATCATGTTGATTTGATACACCGAGTTGCCTTGTGAGGAGTCCTAGAAATGCAAAAACATTTTTGGTTAAAGTAAATTCAGTGGGTTATTTATAAAGACAAGAAACATTAATTAAGGAGGCAACATTTTAGGGCTTTAGGATCATTTTCAAATTCAAATATTTAACAACTCTATTCTTAAACGTCTAAAAACACGCACCAGTACAACAACATCCACTCCAGCCTGCACCAACATGTCCAGTCTGTACTTGTCGTCCTCCCTGGTGCCGATGGCGGCGCCACATAGCAGCTGTTTGCGTGAGTCTTTGGACGCCAGCGGGTAATCCCTGTTCTTCTTCAGATCCGTCCTGGCAATAATGGCCACTAGCTCATCGTTATCGTTCACAATGGGAAGTTTGCCTGGTCACAGAGAGAATGAACGACAGGATGATTCATTGAATTTAAAACAATTTAAATACTTCAAGCAGAAAAACGTGCTTTATTTTATGCACAAACTTGTATTCACCTTTTTTACTGCGCTGCAGAATATCATTAGCTTCTTTCAGCATTACACCGGCTGGAGCCACAACCAACTCCTCCCTCTTAGTCATGGCCTAGAAGATCATCGGCCCAGATGAATGTAAGAATTACTAGGGATGCCAATAAAAACAAATTTCAAGTGATGTATAAACAAGAAAGGAAAGATACACACCTCCCCCAGAGGTTTGCTGTGGTCTTTCTCAGAAAGAAAGTCGATATCTCTGGAGGTGACGATGCCGACCAGTTTGCTGCCCATTTTGCCTGTCTCTGTGACCGGAATACCAGAGAAGCCGTGTCTAACTTTGGCCTCAAACACATCCCCCACCGTGTGGCGCGGACTCATCACAACTGGGTCTGTGATAAAACCCTGCTCAAACCTCTGGAAGCCAAAACCAAACATAAGTATTTTAATTATTGCGTTCGTTTCCCCATTGATTTATGCAGAGAAGCAAGAGCAGCGTAAAGCCAAAGAACACACACACAATGATAATTGAACAGGGTTATACAAACAAGAATACAACAGGATAAGCACACACACACACCCTAAAAAGAAGACATTTACCATTAACTCAAGAAACACTACAACTATACGACAACACGTAATGAGTGAACAACATAAAATCGATTTTTAAAGTAGTTATCTGCTGTGAGGGATAATCTTCGTTTACCTTGACCTTGCGGACCTCGTTGGCTTGAAACTCTGGCGTGCAGTTGTGGTGAATGATGCCGATGCCTCCCATTAGCTGCCAGATTCAAAATTCAAAAAAGGAAGGATAAATAGATTATAGGATGATCAAATTAAGGAATTATCTTTCCACAATAGCAGCTTTGGGGGAAGTGTCATCTTACCGCCATAGCGATGGCCATGGCCGACTCTGTGACGGTGTCCATGGGGGAGGAGATGAGAGGGGTCTTCAGGGTGATCTTCCTGGTCAGTGCGGATGTCAGGTCCTGGAGACAAAAACCAGACAGTAATGCACATTGGAGTGCGTTTCTGACATTTCGTGTATAATCCACTAGGGGGCGGAATTAACTAGACAGATATACAGGACTCTACTCTTGTTTGAAGGCGTTAAATGTCTTAAATCCATTTCAGTGACACAACCCTCAATTAACAAGAGGCCAGTAAATTCATTGTAAGCTAACTAATACATATTGGCTTTGGTGTGTCTTTAAGGGTTTATCACCACCACTAGAGGTTGTACTTCCACCTGTGTCTGTTTGTTCACGGGATTATGCAAAGACTACAAAACCAGTTTCCAGACTAAGTGGAGGGATGAGGCCTGATTTGAATCCACACCAATATTTGATTGATTCTTCTGTGGGTCATGTCCCATCCCGCCACAAAATTCCATGTAAACCAGTTGGGTAGTTAATGCGACAAAAACTTTCTTGACAGAGGTAAACAATCATTTGGGTTATCAGACCACTTCCTTTACTCTTTTATAATTCAATTGTAAAAAGTAGACAATCATGTGGAGGAGATTCTGCTCCAGTGAGTCCATCATTCTAGTTTGTGATATGAGAGGTCTATAGAAAATTAAACTTCAAAGTCAATCTCAGGGATTTAAACCTGAAAATGAGCCCTGCTACAGCCTCTCCCACAGCCAGGTTTAATTTTCTCCTCTCACCGATTCCCATAACAGTGACAGTTTTTTGTTATCTTCAGCTGGAGGGAGTGAAAATAATGACATTCCTTGCACATGGGAAAGAAAACCCAGCATACGAGACCTACAATGTCTGAGTTTTTACTCCTTATCTGTGTCAGACATAAACTATGGAGACTGCGAGTCTCTTTTCTCACAGATTCATGGTGAAGGCAAGAGAAAGCCACCTGAGAGCACTTTCTCCATTTAGAGAGCACAACTGCACTAACCCGCTACATTCAGCCGAGAGTTAGGAAAACATGTCCAGAACATCACGGCCCCAAGGAATTTCCCACAACAGCTCCTCTCACACGTGGCGGTTTTATGTGTGGAAAGTTGGGACCGAGGCCAAATCTGGAAGCATTTGTTTTATTTAAGCTTCAATAGGTCGACCATCCAGTGAAGAACTAGGCCACGCTGGGACTCTGACCCATGACAACGCATTGAGGCAGACAGGCAGCTCGCACAGTTAAAGCAAACGAGCTGGAGAACAGCGGGAGATAAGAGATATCAATTAAATTAAAAACCCTCTAGAATTGACAAAGCAGAAGTGGGGGGGATTTCATCTGCAGCCCGGGAGATTAACTCTGCCGTCATCTGCCGAGAGAGACGTGGATGAGCAGCCGACCAGACACAGATGTAAACCTGAGGGTGAGGGAGCAGCCAGTGAGTGAGGGAGCAGCCAGTGGGAGACCACAGCGAGCTAAAATAGCCAGGCAGCGAGGAGGAGAGGAAGTGATGGTTTTACTCAAAAACAAAGCTATTTTTGTAAGAGCTGCGGTTACCAAAATAATCCTGAGGTCTTAAGGAGAGGTTTGTTTAAAAGGAAGAAATTAAAAAGACTCAACTGCAATAAGGCTGATGGTTTAGACAGTGGCTCTGCCCGGAATGGTCTGTCTGCCGACACTGCTCCACTTCATCATCATGAGGGGTGTGGAGCGGAACTGAAGAAACGATTGGCTTCTTCAAAAACACCCATTAAATCTCGACTCAGATGTACTTGCAACAATTTTCTAGAATAATAACAGACCTCATAGAACCAACAGAGGTGAACCTGGTGCTAGGGCTGGTTTCGGAGTTGAGAGTTAAAAATGGTGGTTGCGTAATGTTTTGGTCGGTCGTGATAATCCTGCCCCCAGGCCCTGACCTAAGAGATTCCTTCTTCTACACCAGTGCATAGTTGGAACCAGTTTTTTGTCCAGGAACCAGTTCTTTGGCTGTGGAACTGGTTCGAGATCAGGCACTGACTCCAAACTGGCCCCTGGACGGCCTCAGTGGGAAAGCGGTATCATCATACTCTCGGATAACTGCATTCGGTTGTGTACTCACCACTTCATCTGATGTAAAGTCGATGAAGCCGGGTAAGATCAAGAAGTCACTGAAAGACAAAAGAAAATGCAAAGTCATGTGGTAATGCTCACAAAGTGGGACTGAGAGGTAAGAAAAAACATCAACGCTGCCCTAAGATGATCAGAAACTAAAGAGATCACCGAGTTTAAACCAAGAAACTGTATGAAACATATCAAAGAGAAACAGGAAACAGTTCCTCAACATTATAAAGAGGGTGAATTCACAGGGTTGAACTGAAAAGTGGACAAATGTGAGCACAACTGAAAACCACACAGATGTTAATGTGACGGGAAACAACAAAACCACGACTCAAAACAGACAAACTTCTCACAGTGGTCATGAGCTGGCCTCAGGCAGGGGTGGGATGTAACCAAGTACATTTACTATGTTACTGCACGGTTTTTTGCACAGTTGGCACAGTTGCTGATGTAGTAGACCGTTGCTTTGGGAACAGGCTACGCACAGCAAGTATATTTAAAAGCAGTACTTCATTTTTACTCAAGTAGAAAAGCTAATGTGGTACTGTTACTTTAGTCAAATGTTTAGGTTCTTCTTCTACCGCTGTCATCAGGGTGTAATTAAATATTTCTTTCTGGTTGATGACTTCAGGATTTCCTGAGCGGCACAGGCACTTTCGTAAAGATAGTATTTTATTTATGTGGCCTTAACTTATGTAGAACAAAAATGAGAGGTGGAGCGAGATGACTGGATGAGCAGAAATTAGACACAGGTATGGTGTGTTGTTTTTCAACCAAACTATGCAGCTATGCATTTGTGGTTTTAGGAGACGGGTGCGAGTTCAGGATGGGGACAGATGGAGGAATGACGGCATCTTTGTACGTCAGAAATCAGATGAGGAAACTTCAAGGAGAGAATTAGGTAAATGGTGAGCAGGGCGGGTGTATGCGAGGGTGGGAGGGGGAGAAATAGACATTTTCACGACAGTCATTTTGACATGAGAAATATTCTGCCGACAGCCTCATCTTCTCTGCTCTTGCTTGGTGGGTGTGGAGGGGAAAAAGTCTGAAATAGCCACACTTGATGGGACACTGCGAGGGAGGAGTCCCGTTTGTTTCCCCTCGTTTTTACAACCCAAACGAAACGTAAAAGGTCGAGTAGGAGGCCCAGCACACATCTGCTAGCATTTAGCAGCGGCCACAAACCTCAGCTGCAGCACACAGGCCGAGTCTACTGACTCTGGGTCAGTGCTGCACAAGAGCTCAATCAGTCGGCTTTGTTAATGTTAAGGAAACACAGGCTTGGAGATTATTATAGTGTTGTAGGATTGTTCAAATGTAGACAAAAGAACGATGCCTGACATGAGTGACTCTCAGGAAAATCATGGCCACAACCAGTCTTACCTGCTTCTACAGTCTGTTCTATAGCATTGTATGTCCACTCCCACAAAAAGCATTTGGAAGTTTTTTGGAAGTGCAGATAATCCATACCATACACCACATCTCAAAAGATCAGAGTTTTTTTAGGAAAAGCTACGAACTAAGAGACAAACAAACAAAAGCATAAACTCCTTAGCGGAGGGTCGATGATTAACATTTGTCTGACTTCCACCACTTTATTTGGTTTGTGTGTCAAAACAAAAAGCAGACAGACAAGCTACAGTTGGCAGAAGGAGTATAACTGCCACTGTCTGCTCTGTTCCAAAAATAATAAATCATATATCTGTGCTTGTGACACACCAACTAGGTTTACACTACTCTACTCAACTACAGTATGTGCAGCTCGTGACCATGTGGTCCTATGTGTGTGTTTAGTTATAAAAGAATATGGGTTAGCTGAAACCCTTGTGTGAATGGTAAAGACAAGAGTGTGTATCTATAAACTAACCTATACCTAAAAATGATGCATGAAAATCTAATTACAGGGATGTTTTGTAGACGTGTTTTGCAGCGTCGACACATTAAACACACTTTGTCAGACTGTCTATGTTCAGGGGGAAGCCCCGGCTTTTTAAATAGTGAGGACAGAAATGTATAGTTTGAAAGTTGATATGATAAAAATAACATGTTCACAGTGACAGCAGGACATGATCCAAAATCTTGGTGGAGATAATTAAAAACCATTTGATTTTTGTATCAAAAAAGATGTAGGTGACCCGGTCAGACACACCAAATCTGTGCCAGTAAAACACTTTCGTATTCAACTGTTTCGCCGTTATCTGAAATCTTATTTGTGGCACTTGTGTTATAAAACGGGTGAAACAGGCCAAGCGGCTTGTACGGCCTCTTTCATCCTGAGACTAAATCCATTCACCCCAATTCCTCCTGCACTTCACATGATGTCAATTCAGGGCATCATGTGCGCAGCGTTTCCTTTGGTCGTGATGCGCTTGATTAAAGTGTGGGCGGCCGTTATTCAATCGCACGTGGACGCACTCAGACGTCGTTACGTTTTCCATTCAATTAGCTGCTACGGAGCAGCATTGCTTACAGGGAAAGAATTAGAAGACTATGCTTGAATTAATTTTAAAATGTAGATTTGTTGGCTTAAAACAACTAATGGAAAAAGTAAAACTTTCACAACAGCAATGTTTAAAAGAACATGAAGAATGTCCTTCTGGCTGTGTGCCTGTCCGGTCACAGCCAGGGAGAATGAAACATGGTTGCACGTCATCGCTGACGAGCATAGTGGCAACCGGGAAGAAAAGTAGATGTGGAACATCTCGCTTTCCAGGAAAAATGTACAAACGATTATGAGTGTGCTCGCAGTCAAACTGGTGAAAAAGTCTTGAATGTCATTACAGCTGGAAAAATGCAGCCAAACTGGACACGGTGAACTTGGAGATTAATCCTCTCCAGTAAAGTCTGGCAGCTTTCACAACACCACATACTGACAGAGACATTTGTGGTGAGTGAGCAGACGGCTTAGAATCTGAAGGAGGGTTTGTGAAGGTGCCTCTTGCGGCTGCAAAAAATGGACACAGTAAAATAAAGATACGTGCATTGTGTGCAAACGCTCAGCATTTTCCAACTCGGCAAGAATAACAGGCTTCCGAGTACACAGGTGAGTTTGCAGAACTTCTTCACACGTTTGGTTTCAGGAGAGTGTTGAGCTGTTTTACTTGGAACGAGCTGATGTGCCTGACAACAAGCTTGACGCTCGCACTGTTTGCATGTCCTGAGGATTTTTTCCAACCAACATTTACATGGTGTTTACATGAGGTTTGCTCGAACACTGACTGACCAGAACTTGGACAACTCATATTAGAGAGAAAGTTTTAGTTTAGTTTGGCTCTTGAAGGATGTTAAGAAAACTGAAATGGCCCCCGATTGGAAAAAGGTTCCCCACCCCTGTCGTGGCAGCACCTGTGGCAAAACATATTCAGGAGTTAAGCACAGTCATGACGTTTGGAGAAAGTTTTAGTTCAGCAAAAGCAAAAAGGTAAGAAGTAGAGGCATGCTTCATGCTTATGTGTCCAACAGCCACTACACCCGAGACGGACAATTTGCTTGTCATTAATTATTAAGAAAATAAAAAGAAATGATGGATTTGTTCAGAAAATTATCTTAGGCAGAACGTGTGATGATTTTTAAAGCATGTGTCACCAGAATGTGAGCAATCAGCGCTTAATTAGCACCTTGATTAATGCATAGTGTCACCAAGAAAGTGCAAAAGCTGTTCCATCATGCACACAGGACAGGTCGTGCACTGTGATGTTAGTTGAAGCTGATAAAGCAGAAACGTCTACTGGAAGCAAATTTCAGCCCTATGACCAAGTTCAGGTCGAGCGATCCAACGAGCACTCTGTTTATCTTCTGATTTTGATATTGGTTTGTCTCAAAGTAGAGTTAGGACAGTCATTTGCTTCCCCCTTTTGAATTCACCATTCGGAGACACAAAGGCTTTTCAATGGCACAGTTTCAAAATAGTTGGAAGATGACTTGTTTTACTCACTTGTAAGTCAACCCATCTCCTTTAGAGCATAGCTCTTCAGCCGTTTGACCGTCGGAGACAACGCCCTGTTGGTCAGATCTGCTGGTTCAAAATGCGTTGGCCATTACAGAGCACTGTGCGAACACTTCACCCACCGGTGCGCGGAGGTGAGGTTTTAAAAAAAAAAAAATCAGGAGACCTCACTATGAATTGATTTGATTACTGAACTGAGATTTTAAAAAAGGAAAAAAGTTCCAAGTCTGTGAAGAAGGAAACTTACTTGTATGTGAGGCCATCTCCGATCGAGAAGAGCTGCTGAGCCGAGAGTCCGTCTTCAGGTACGTAGCCGGTGCCGCCGCTGATTAGGTAATCCGCCATGCTGCCAAATAACAAGGAGAGGCAACTTCAATCAACTGTACAGCTCGGAAATCACATAGCAGATGCTCATCTTACAGACGGTGCGAGGATGCTCCGCCAGAACACTAGACATCCCCTTCACAGGCAGAGCTTTAATGACCTTCTCACAGGAAGACATAACCATGGCAACAGCAGCATCCCTCAAGCAACATCAGGTCAGAGAGCCTGTGCCTGAGCAGGTGCCAGATGCTTCCTCCTCTTATGAAAGCATTAACAGTCCTGTGATAATCTTGGGCTGACAAAAGGCCTCTTCAGGGCGCCGGAGAGAACAAAGACGATGCTGGAGAATTATCCCTTCGTCCTCTCGTCTATCACTTAGTGAAAGGTGTGATGAGTTCCCTGTCTGACACCCTGAAGGACCGTGCATCCCCTTCACACAGCCTCCTGTGTCGCCAGGGAGCACAACGTGACAACGAGCTAAACCAAAAGGACATGGACTCTTATTGCTTGTGTCCTAAACTGTCTTAAGCTGCTTTCACAACTCCTGACATTCGCCAGAGGGGCTGCGTGTTCGAGTCTGAGCGCAGAATCTCCTGCTGGAAATCTGGAGAAAGTCCAGACTCAAAATTGTGCCGAGCAGACATGAACTCTCCTTTACTGTTAATTCTATAATTGTCCTATAAAAGAGTTTATTGTTTTTCAGTTCTACATTCTTGACCCCATCTCTTCTTATGATTCAGAATTTCAGAAGCTGCTGTATAGGTATTTTTGTCTTGACGCATTTCAGGATTCACTGCTTAAAACTATTTTAGGTTTTCGTGCACACATTTGTGTACAATTTCAAACCTGAAACTAACAACCCCTGCTGTGCACAAAACTAAATAAATCTGATAAATCACAAATATCTCCTCATCAGATTAAAACCATTGTTTGTTTACAGATCATAAATCTGTCGCATTGGGAAACAACGTGATTTCAACAAACGCAGCAGGAGTCCCCACACGACCGCGTGTCCCGGTGAAATGTGTCCGTGTGACCCACTGACTTCTACCCGGACCACTGAGGCCGGTGGCGCATGGTTTATAAATAAACTCGAGGCTGATTAATAATACAAAAATGAATCAAATACATTATTCATCACATCGCTGGAGTGAATCGTCTGTTTACATTACTTTATCAGAAGCTAGCAAAACACCAGCTACACACACACACTTGACCCACCTTTGTGTTTTTACAGTGACACACAACAACAATGATAACGACAACAATGCCACATCTGATAATCCGTGTTAGCATCTGTCACATTTCAGTCGCATCGTATCACCACAACAGCGTTAGCATTTAAGCTAACGTTAGCCTCAACTACAGCAGGAGACCCATCGCTAAAAAGTGGAAATTCAACAGCACTTCATTGTGTTGCGAGTCTTAAACACGAGCCGAATTGAAGAGAGGCTCCCGTCACGTGCTGAACGATCAATGATATGTTACTAATGTGACTAAGTTAGTCGTGAGGACGGAGAGAAGAACAATTAGCCGGAACTCTGAAGGGAGTTCGGTGCCGCGGTCGAGGCTGCGCGTGGGGCTCCATGCCAGCGGCATGTGCTGGATGCAGGTTGATGCTGAACGATGACGATTAGATCTGACATGTTCAGGACGGCCAAGCGGGTGGTGGTACTTTAATATCTATAACATTAGAGGCGAGGGAAGTTAAATAAATGTGTAGAAATCCAACCCACGCGAAGCTCTATATAATAAAACCTGTTTTTAAGCACATACTACGACAATAGCATTACAAATACCAGTTAAGCTAACCGCGTTTCATCAGCCAGCTGCTAGCGTGGCCGGAGTTGCATTCAGCCACGTGAATTATACAAATTTTTTTTTTTAAAGGGCAATTTCGCCCAAAAATGCTGGATATAAATAATAATAACATGTTAATGCTGAAACAGTCACTTTACTCTGCAGCTACACCTGGTGTGGCTACAGCCGCGATGCTAGCTCGTTGGGTATTTAAAAATCAATATCGCATAAAGCTGACACATCTGGTGCAGATGTGCGAGAAGAAGCAGAAGAAGAAAAAAGGAAAAACGTGAAGACACACGTGAAGTTTTGGGCAGAGCTGCGTGCAGACATGTGGGAGGTGGGGGGGGGGGCGTTAGCATTTAGCATTAGCAGCGGTTCTTTTAGCCTCGCAGTAGGAAGAAACTAAAAACGGGAGCAACTTCAGACTTCGCAGCTTTTCTCCTCTCGGGATAAGAAACGCGTATAAAATCGCTGCAGCTGCGTCGCTAACGTAACCGGCGACGTCTGGTCCCCCCCCCCCCCCTCACCCACCCCGGGACCGGGTAACGTTAGCTTGTAGCAGCGAGGAGACGATGCCCACGTTGACGGGAGGACGGAGGCAACTTTCCCCGGTGTGAACTCGGGCTGGAGGACGAGGACCGAGGAAGAGGAGGAGGAGGAGGAGGATTTTGTTTTACCTGGAAGGACAAAGTGGATGAAAAACACCTCGTGGCCCCGAGACGTGAAAGTGCAGGTCTGCATGAAAAGTGGAGAGAGGAGAGTGTGTGTCCGCGTGTGTGTGTGTGTGAGCGTGTGCGGACAGTGTGTGTTGGTGTTATGTACGAGCAGCAGCAGCGTCACATCCCCTGTCTCCAGTCAGAGGCGTGTTTAACCCCCTGCATCCTGGTGTGTGTGTGTGTGTGTGTTTAGTTAGGATCTAACTGTTTACACTGGTCCTGATGTAGATCTTTACTCCACTATATGTATTTCATCTTGTTCTTATATCTCCTTACATTATAAAACATTGCACGCTACCTATTGTTACTTTACTGATGTTTATGCCTGACTGATTATCTTATCTTTAGAATCAAGTCCCTATAAATACCTTCCATTTTCTATGAATAAATAGAATACATAATTAAGCTGAAGACACGTTTTAAGGTCAGGTTAAGGTAGAATTTAAGTAAGGCAAGTGGTAACTGTGATTCAGCTTGGGTCTAGGTTAAGGTTAGGAATAGATAGGTATAGATTTAGGTGAAGGTAAGGCAAGTACTAGGCTTAAACTAGGTTAAGGTAAGGTTTAGGTTAGGCAAGTATTCAATTAAGGAAATCGTAAGTCAGTGTAATGTCCGTGTGTCAGTGTGTGGCAGTGTCAGGCACTTACTATATTACTCAGGTACTTTATTTGATCGCCTCCATTATTTATCTCTATTCATCCACTAAATTTAAAAGGTACATTTTGCACATGTAGTATTTTCACATGAAGATTCAGATTGATCGGAATATGTCTCACCCAAACATAGTCAAGCAAACAAACACACACACTCAAAATATATGAAACACGTGAGTAAAATCCGATCCCTTAAAAAGAAAAGAATAATACATCCTAAAAGCCGCGTTCAACCAAATAAATAAAACCTCAACATATAAAATGTATGGACACCAGCACCTGTAGGTCGATAATCAGCAGCAGCGAACCACCAGATAAAGTACTTAAGTGCATTATAAAAAAAGGACATGTGCTTTATTGCCCTTTATTAAAAGCGTTCCGCGTGGCCTGCAGTGCTAGATTACGGGTATTCAGGAGTCTTTTGGTTCTACTGAGTGCTATTCTGGAGTCTGTGGTTTAACCCTTTTCAGTCTCCAGTGAGAAGGGAGGGAATTAAAAAGGCAGTTAGGTCGACGGGGTGGGGTCCTTTAAGATATCACATTCAAACCTCATTATCTTGTAAACTACTATGTATCTTTCCAACAGTATTTAGTACTTGTACGGTTGATGTTTTTGTGTTTATTCCGTTGATACTACCTCGACCTTTATTTGTGATGAAGTACTTTGACTCCAAAGATTTTTTTCACCGAAGTTTTTCATACATTTTTTGGGGGGAAAAATATAGATCACTTGATAAATACATTATTTTATTTGTGTTTATTATAAATAAATCCTCATTTTGTTTGCTGGACGTATCTGACGGCTTTAAAAAGGAGGAAATCAAGTGGCTGAGTCATTCCCCAGATCTGTAAAAAAAAAACGAGGACAAGGACATATTGATTTCCTTCCTCAAAGTGGAAAAAAAACAACCTCCATGCCTATTTGAATTTAGAGAAACGTTACGTTGAATTCAAGAGGTGCTGCTGTGAATTTTGGTCACAAGTCAAATCATCTAAACTGGATTAAGCGCAGTGAAAGCACAGAGCCGACCACATTTTATTCACATGATAACAGTTGTAATGAGCGTGCGGGGGGGTGAGACAGAGCGTAGCTGAGGCTGCGGCTTTGCTGTCTGAAGGAGGAAGACTCACTTCCCTACTGGACACTGACACAATCACATTATTGCATCCCATTCCTGTATCTGTATATATATTCTCCGTATGTGATTTATGTATGTATGTCAGTGTGGTGTTTAAGTGTTAACTGTATAAGCTACTGGATGATCCAAATTTCCCTCGGGATTAATAAAGTATCCATCTATCTATCTATCTATCTAATTCTATATTTCTTTAATGTTTTGTCAGGGAATGTAAAATACAGGTGTTTACCGATATTTAGGGCAGGGAATTAAGGGAATTAAAACCATGAAGACAATATTGGTAATTAGCTGCTGGGAAATCTAAGTATAAAGGAAGGAAGGAAATTAAGGAAGGAGGAAGGAAGTAAGTTGTCTTTTAAAAATGGAGTAAATAAGCAAAGCCAAACATTGTAATAAAAACAACATAAAACCTTCCCAGAATGCAGTGCACACACACATGCCCGCTCACATTATTTGACAGTCCTGTCAGCGCGCTGCTCTGGTTATCAAGCTGTCGGCAGCACAAATGGCTGGCATGAGTTACTGACAAAAGAAATTCACTGCTGCTCTGACTAAAAATACGCCTGCCAGTGTCTGTTATCGCCTCGTCTACGGCCTCACGCAGCAGAATAAAAGGTTTTACGACCAAATTGTCAGGGAAAAGAGGGACATCGGCTTCTTGTTTTACACTTTGGCAACACCAAGAATGTGTTTTTAGCAAGTCTCCTCAATATGTGGCTGATATTCCATGCAGTATCACCAAAATAAAGAGCTAACATCATATTATATAATGTGTAGTATAATGAGGTTGCTAATTATGGCATCGTGAACTGCAGATCCTTCCTGTCAAGAAGTTAGGGATTAGGACTCAGAGGTGGGATTAAGCGTTTCCCTGTAACCCAACACATTCTCCCTGGTCCTCCCTGGTTCTAATAATCTGAGGTGAGGCTCCCTGGATGTGTCTGCCGAGGTGAAGAAGGTGGATCCGTTTCCCCCGGCCCTGTGTCTGTGTCAAATTAAATGTCGGTCATTGCATATATCGGTCACTGGTTCCTTTTATGCACTGTTGCTATTCTGAGCGGTCGATTCCGCCTTGTTCATCCGCCCTGCAGCACGCCGCTCGCTCACTCTCTCCTCCCTTGATGATGATGCATTGTGGAATTGTGTGTGTGTGCAGGAGGGGCAGGGGAGCAACGATAAAAATAGGACCTGGCAACTTAACATCTCTGCTTTGTTGTTTTTCCTTTTTTACACTGGCATCTGCTCACAGGACTAGAGTGCTCTCTCCGAGGCCGTCACACAAAGCAGGGGACTCAACAACATGAGGGCATTTGCAAGCTGATCTGAATGCAAGTGTGAGTTGACGTGTAAACCGACCCAGTGGCATGAAGTTGATTTACATGTGCAGCGTCATGAAGGTGCAGCCAATCAGAGAACTGACCAAGCATCATCATCTTTTGCAGAGATCTAAAGACATTAACGCTACAGCAGGGAAATTTGTATAGCAAACAGCTGAGAAACTCGTTTGTGACACATTAAATGAAACAAAGTGCGAGTTACACCTGAAAGTGGCAAATTCTCCCTCGTGTTTTCCCAGTAACTCACCTCTCTGGGCCAAAGCCGGCCTGGATGCGCGTGGCGCTGTATCTCTGGGCTGCAGTCTCGTGTCCATGGCCATGCGAGGTCTGCCGGAGGTACTGTTCACCTTCCCGGGATCCAACGTTCGCATGTGGCAGCTGGGTGTCCCCCACAATTCTCCGATAATCCGCTTCCTGGCTCTCCCTCTCTCCTTCTGCAATAAAGTGCTCATAACCATACCCCTCCATCCTCGGTCCAAGGTCAGTCTCTGAGTCCAGTGGCCCTTTTTGCTTTGATTTGCAGCTTTTCGCCAGTTTTTCTTGTCTTCAAACAGACAAGGTTTCCACCAGCTGAAGGTCACGTTTGGGTCCCAACAGCAGAAAGTTGAAATCCCTGTTATTATATGAGCTTCACAACCAACGTTTAGCAAGTTCGGAAGTTACATTTTGCGAAAAGAAAAGAAAAAAAGTAAACTCCCCATTTGTGTCTAATCTTCTTATCTGAATTCCTTTGCCTGCTCTGTTTACTCTGCTGCTAACTTCCAGACTAGATACACAGGTGTTCCCACAGAGACAGAGAGAAAAGCAGAAAAAAAAAGACCAACCAGTGGCAGGCGACTCCTTCTGCTCCTGCAACGGATGCACCTGCCTACAAAAAGGCTCCAGCCACCTCTAGGCGTGTCAATAGAGGGCGTCACCTAGGAGATTCTCCCACTGAGAGGGTGTTGCTGTGGTAATGATGCCAGCAGCAGGAGAGCGTTGTTGTTGTGGAGAGGGGCGGCTGTGCTGATGTCTTTGAAATAGTGGAGGAGATAGTGGAGGGAAATGGAAGGGCGCAGGACACGGCGCAGGACACGGCACTGTACTTACATGTGGGATAAAGCCGCCGTGGCCCCCCGAGCAATCCTCCACAAGTTGAATGGAGCGAGCGCCACTGTCCCGCTGAGTGCTCCATGCACGAGGCTCCCTCCATGTCTCCCCCCCCCTCCACGCATCAGTTAATCCTGCTTTCTATCTATCGGCGGCACCATGTCACTTTCACAAAGAGGATTTTTTTCCTTTTTTTTTTTGCATTAGAATGAACAGGCTCTGGCCACGTGGTGCAAGAGAGCAGCACAGTTTCCTACAGCTCAGGCAGCAAGATGGTGGCGTGTTACCTTTTATTTGTCTCCAAAACCGAACAGTGTCACGTGTAAATTTAGCTCCTCTTACCACAGGCATGACTTGTTTGGCTTCTTTTGGTTTGTGCAGGCCTCGTAGAAGAACCATGGCACTTCCTGAAAAGCCCGAGGCCCGAGGTCAGACTTATATGATCGAGCACAAGGCGTTCTTGACACTGCCGAGTGACGCTTGCACCAGACTGTCAGCGTTACATAATAACCCCAAATAGATTCAAATGCACTTCAAGAGACTTTGGCACCAACGATTCACATGTCACACTGGCTCTTTTTGACTCACGCCGATAGTGAGCTGTAAACACACTATAAATGGGATGATTGTGTTGAATTGTTCTATTTTGGGAAACTGTTGTTCTCGACTAAGGATCCTCATCTAAAGAGGTCCCCCCCCCCACACACACACACACACACACTTGGGGCCCTCACTCTTCTCAAAGGGATCACCTCCAGGTGACTGAATGTTTGTGACAGCTGCTGGGACGTTAAGATGGAAAATCCTCTTAGCCTGTCCTCCGAGGCTCCAGTAAGTTCCCCACTTACAACCCACTGCCTTCCCCGACACGTGTTCACGGAAACCCCTCACCCACACAGTGCACATAGCAAATCCTTTAAATCAAGGCTTTTAATATTGGGAGAAAAAAAAAAAAAATCTTCATGTGTATGTGTAATCTGAATAGATGAATGTGGTGATGCTGCTGTCGTATCTGAGTTTAGCTCCTCGCTGCTGTCGCACCTTGAACCCGCGTCATCTGTGGCATTAAAGGGTTTGTGTCACATGCAGGAGCGACGGGAGGAGCCCACTCTGAGTTTCACGTGTGCGTGTCCTCAGACTCACTCAACCACTTAAATCATAATGACTGTCATGTGCACAGTGTCGGCAGTCATTGACGGGCTGAGACAAATCAGAGGTGTGTGTGTGTGTGTGTGTGTGTGTGTGTGTGTGTGTGTGTGTGTGTGTGTGTGTGTGTGTGTGTGTGTGTGTGTGTGTGTGTGTGTGTGTGTGTGTGTGTGTGTGTGTGTGTGTGTGTGTGAGAGAATGATGAAACATCTCTAAGATGATCTAGTTTTCTCTGATACAGCACAGGACTTATAAATTATTTTATTTTGCACCACTGTGTAGTACAATTTCACTTTATTAGGTATAATTTAATTTGAGATTAGCTGAGTTTTATTTTGTGGTGTCTTAATGTGTCGAAAGTTTAATAATCAGAATTTTTGGCCTAAAAAGTCTTAAACATGTTAAAATATTACGGACTATGTCAAAGTCCTTTATATTTGACACAGTTTGAAATTAGTTGTTGATTATTTTTGTTGTTTAGTTGGTTTATGTTTTAGTTCCTTCTAAACGATGATAATAATAATAATTATACTTTTAGTATAGAGCTTATTAAGGAGCTCGAAGACACTTTACATATAATTTAAAAGAGAGACACTAAAAATAGAAACATAAAAACTCAACACGATCATAGAAAGCAATACAGATTTAAGTTTTTTTAAATTATTATTCTATGTAAGCACACTGTAATAAAACAGCAAAGAAGACCAAAGCGGAACTGATAACTGAGTCTACAAACACCCAGGTGAGAATTAATGTCACTCATGTGAAAGCTTAACTTCTGTCTGTGTGACACACACTCTGTATCTTCAATTAAGTAAAAGTAATTCTTGGACTCTGATATTCCTTTGTATCTGTCGTACTTGACTTAGGTCTTAAACTTTAATCATTGGAGTCATTCAAATGTAACTTGTTGAAACCTGCAGAAGCCCTGAGTTCCACCCCGGCCTGGGAGAACAGTTGCATCTTGTTTTCTGTGGCTCTGGTGAAAAGCTTTCTAAAGACAGAGTCAGTAAAAACACAGTCTGAGTTACTGAGGCTAAAAAAATGTGCCGTTGGGCGACCGCCACCTACTTGTCTCTGTGCACAGTGTCTCGTATACATTCACCATAAAGCACACGGAGGCCCACACACGGCAGCTGAGCTCTTTTCCCAGAGACCAACCAGTGGTCGTCTTGATTAGATTCAACATGAAACTCAAGATAACACAGCTCAAGGGTGAACTAAAGTTGGTTGTAAAATGTAATAAAATATCAGTAACTGAAAGTGAATGTAGAATAAATAACAAAATTTAAGTGAAAGTGAGGCTGACACCGAATATGTTCGACTGCTGGTGGGACTGAAGACACACTGAACAACACCTTTTAAGGTTATTAATTATACTTCACACGGAGGATATGTCACAGTACAAAAAGCACTTGAGGGATGTTGTGCGTTCTATTCATCTGCTTCACGTTTATGGACTTGTCCAAACAGGAGAAGTAAATGAAACGCAGTTCAGTGAGGACACGGAGAATCCTCATAGGTGAAGAGTGAATTCCAAACATGGCGATTGTGAAACGACACTCGTAACATGTGACCAAATCGTCACCTGCCAGAATATCTGTTGTGCTCACTTATCTTAAAATGTTTAAGTTTTAATTTCCTGTGTGGCCCCCACGTGTCAGGAGTCATGGAAATGACATGAACTCGAACTCATCTGCACCAAAGACGTGCTTCGCCTTTCCCAGCAGCCGTTCTCACAAATTAGAAAACCATTGACCATTGGAAGCAAATGGTTTTTTTCACTCAATTAATTAAACACATTAATAGAAACAGTACAAATCACAGACTATATATAAAGATGGTCCACATGACAGCTCCCCAGAAGGGAAGCCAAATGGTCTTGATCACCCCCTGGTGGCTGGCTGCAGTATAGGTCAAAAACCTAGTTCTTATCACACTTATGTTGGTCCAAGTGTTTTTTATAGTAAGTTTGGTTTAAATGAGTTATTTGATGCATTTAAAACGGGCTGACACTGGGACTGACTCCCAATTGGTCGAGACCATGTATCTGCAGGACCTCGAAAACCACGGCACCCCACCATGATCACTACTGTGCAGACTCTGGCTCTAAATTACGTCAAAGGTAATTGTCTATGGTACAGACACACAACATTATCCCAATTGGTACAGACAAAAAAACAACAATATTTAAAAGCACTACCTTGAATCAAATATGCTCTAAAATCAGTCTGGTGAGTTAAAAAAAAAAGGTTGTTTGTCGCTTTAGAGTCGTTTTGTGTATTTCCACATATTCACTGATTCTATTATTACCTCAGATGTAGGAACATCACTTCAGACCCGCAGCACGTGAGACTTCATTTGGTCAAACTGTCAAACACTGCCATCTAGTGGACGCACTGATTTATTGCTTCCAAACTCCGTTAGAGTCAGGGATTTCCCCCAAGTACAGTTTTCTGTTTTTCAAAGAGGAAATCAATCTGTTTCTAATCCACATATTGCATCGTTAAATACTATTATGCATTAAACCGTGTTAATTACTTGTATATTCTGAGTCAGTCAGGTAATCAACATAATGTGCTAATTAATACCATTCATGATCTTAACTTTGTGGATTAATGCGTCAAATAACCAGAGCTCCCAGAGTCTGTTTTCAGCTTTTCAGTGTATGTAGCCCACAGCATGTACACACTATAGAAACATATCATTTGTTGTACTTGAGTGTCTCTATCTGAGTCCTGGAAGAGAAATGTAAAACAAAAGGATTTGATGTGTCTGTTTGTTTGTGTTTGTGTTTGTGTGTGTCTGTGTGTGTCTGTTGTTTGTGTGTGTGTGTGTCTCTGTGTCGCTGTGTCTCTGTGTGTTTTTAATCTGAACTATTGGCTGTCGTTCAGTTGCTGCTGGGAAAGTAGACAATTTTGGCTGTTTGCGAAAAAAAGTGAGTCAGAACAAAAAACATCATGTTCGAGGCTCTGGTCTCCGTGTAGAGTTGCTTACAAGGCTGCTTACACAACTCTCTGCTTTGTTTTAATCTCAATAAATCACAAGACCGGATTCTTTGAAACTGAAGCGCTCCAAGGGATCAATCCTTCCCCACACGGAAGAAATCATTTAAATTCCGTGCAAGTTGTGAGTCAGCTGTGACTGCCTGAGTTAACACGTTGCAGTGTCCTTAACTTCGTTGACTCATAACTCACAGTAGTGTTGCTGAGTTGTCGTGATGCCAAATTTGATAGAAGAAAATTAGAACAACACAAATGGGTGGGGTTCACCTGCAGGGGAAATTAATTCTGTCAGGATGACTTTCGGTTAAAACATGCCTTTCTGTGCAGTCACCACTCGCAAAGGCTTTATAGCAGAAAGCCTGGAAGGCAAACGTCTCCCATCTGCTGAGTAGTGCTATTATCCCTCCAGTGAACTGTGCCAGTTGTTCTCGGGAGGGTGATGGAGTTTCCTCAGAAACGGTCCAAGACACAGAGGAAGTGAAGTCAAATAAGACGGACCAGTACAGTTCATTTGCTGTGCTCATTCTCTGGATTGTGGAATTTCCCCGACCAAAAGACTGGAATCTCCACTTTGACTAAATTACACATCACTTCATAATTAGTAGGAACAGGTCTGAGCACGCACATCCAGCTGTGTGTGTGGTTAATGTGCTGCCGAACAATTTGTTTTATTGCCAAATTACTCTTGTCTTCACGGATCCTTAACAAGAGGGTGAAAACACAAAGTAATTGCTGGGCTCTTAAACCTCCTCTTATCCTGTGGGAGATACAAAATTACTTTACTATTACTGTAAGTGATTGATATTGTGTTTTCTTCATCAGATACCATGTTCAAAGTCTCCAAAAGAAGTACAACAAATAACTGAAATAAAAGTTCTGTCATTCACAGACAAAGAGTACGAGCCAAATTACAGGAGCACAGTCTTGTAGTTTGGTCACAATTCATTTTTTCCCCCATATACATTCATTGTATCGAGAACATGAATATTCAGACTTTGAGCATCCTCCAACTTTCCCTCTAGCACCACAACGAGGTGACATTTGTGGTTTTAGGTGAATTGTCTCAACAACTTCTGTAGCGATGGTCAGATTAGGATTAATTAGCACTTTTGGTTTCTTAAATGAGTGATTTAACTTGTATCCTCTTTTTCATTCACTGCCTTGAGTCTCTGCAGAGTTCCACAACACAGGGTGGATAACCAACCCAAGCCTGATGGGTCCCGACGGGTCAGGACGAGTTCGAACCAAAATTTTAAATCGATATTCGATATTCTATCTTTTTCACTGCATGTGCTTAAAAAACGTCGGGCTCAGCGCAGGTTCAGACACAAAACAGAGAATTCCTGACGGGGTTGGATCAGTTTCCTCACTGTTGCTCACACTTGTGCTATTCAGTTCCAGCTAACGCTGACTCACAGACATTTTGTAACTTACCCCAGCTCCCTCAGGTGCCACAAAACCCTCAGAGCACTTCCTCTTTAACTTTCATACCGTGGTGTCACAAGTTCAACATGAAAATCTGACATTCAATTGATTTAATCTGTGACTAAATACTTGACATTCAGTCTCAGATGAATAGTGGACTGGCGTCAAACGTTGTGTCGTATCTCGTTTTCTTGATTCCCAAGAAACTTAAATATAGTCGTTCGGCGAATGTTGGCAACAGAGATAGACTCGAATCCAATGCACCAGAACCACGTAAAAAATCAAATTAATTGTTGTTTAATATGTCTGAATCTTAAAAAAAAATCAACAGTAAGTGAAAACAGATTCAAATGAGTTTTAAACTGCTTTTATTCTTTTAGCTGGGGGCTAGCCAGGAGGACTCCATATTATGGTAAATGCATATAAATCAAAGAAGCGTAGAAAAAAGGGGACGTAAATAGACACAAATCGAAGCTGTGTTCAGAGATAAAAAAAAAACCAAGTGAGTGGAAAGTCCTGAACTTCACTGTGGGGGGGGGGGGGGTGTTTATAGAAGCAGGAAGCTGCTGCTGCTGCGTCTCAGGTGATGTCACTGTTACGCACAGGCGCCGTTCAATGAGCTCGACGGCTCGTGCTGAGGCAGATGCGATGAGGATTCGTCGTCGTTCGACAGCAGGGATCGAACGTGTGACAGAAAGTACTCGGTACAACACCAGCGGGTTTCTGTGAGGTCGACGCGGTTTTGAAGGATAAACCTGGAGCTGAGTGCGTGGTGAGTTTGTGACTCCACGTGTTTTTTACCTTTTACTTTCACAAGAATTCACTTTCGCTATGTTGTGTGTCATTGTGTATTGAATCCATTGTCTGTGTCCTGGTTTCACTGTCTCTTAAAGTTCCTGTTTTTTGACTGAATATGCAAACAAGTGGGGGGGAAAAAAAACTGAAAAAAGTTTTATTGACAAACTGATGAGGAGAAAAATATCATTAAACGCTTTATGGTTTTATCAAAAATATCTGAGAAGATGTACAAACTTGTTTAATCTCACCCCCTTCTCCATAAATCATTCATGATCTTATGCTTAATCCATCTTTCTATATCTGTAAATATGTTTTTTTTTTTTACCCGTGCTCCATACTGTTTATAATGTACAAAGAAATCTATGTTCACTCAGTTTTATGTGGAATTTATTGACACAATAACCCGGTGATGCAATTCATGCATCAACTGTGGTGTCCAGTGGCTGTTTTACAGGAAGATGAAGATCAGCTTCGAATAGATGTCAGGCACGTAACAATATATGCAAGATGTAAAAATATGAGGTTAAAACCATACAAAATATAACATTGAAAAATATTCAACACATAAATAATAAGAATATAAAAAGTGTATATAAGAATACATATAGGTTACATAGAGACAGAGGGAAAGACGGGGAGATATATTATGCCACTCAAACATTTTCAGCCAAATTAGGTGCATCGTTTACTGTAAATTCGTTTTTTTTTCCTGCAGTCTTTAAATACATCAACATTTAAGGACAATGTAAATGGTGTTGAGTGCATTGGAGGACGACATCACAGTCAGTGACTAGACACACAGTATGTAAAGAACCAGAGAGTACACACACACACACACACACACGGATGTTTTTAAAGTACGTCCCTCCTCTTGCTATCTTGTCCCGGAATTACCAAACCCAGTTTTAGGTAAACACCTCCAGTAGTCTGCAATAATTAACTGACCTTTTCTTTTCTTCTCTTCCCCGCAGCCAATTGTCCTCTCCCACTGGAGCCATGGCAGCAGCAGTCCTGAAGATGTACTTTATTGGAACCGTGCTGACCGTCTTTGCGGTCATTTACTCAATAGTGGACTCCTTCGGCGGCATGATGCACGTCCAGGACCAAAACTACACACTGGAGCTGGACCAGCAGACGCACAGAGAGCTCTCGTCAAGGACCCACCGCAGGGGATCGTGTGTGACGAAAAGAGTCGGCTCGTAGTGGAAACATCTCGACGTACGACAATGTCTGCTGGATGGACACGTTGGACACCGGCAGTGGGTCAAGAGACAGTAACTGCAGGAGATAATAACTACTGATTTCATCGCTGACAATACACGTCAATCATGTCTGACATGTTGTGCATGGGACAGTTTTTCTTGAGGTGGATGCATGTCTGCTATTCCTACTTTGCACCATCTGCTGTAAAACGCCGCGTGTTTAATCACCTGGCAGTCTGATGACGAATGTAACGGCACTACTGAGCGATGATGTGCACTAAATATTACAATGTTGTTGTCTTTTGGAAATATTCTTTCAGTCAATGTGCTTTTGTTTTTTTCTGAATAAAATGAATTGAATCAAAATGAAGTGTTGTTATGAGTAGTTTTCTGCAGCGTTTTCCAGGAAACTGAAATGAGTCCAATAAATGTTCAGCGGAGAATTTGTGGAACTAACAGTTTAAGAGTTTGGCTCCGAATATTGGACCCGCGAGGACTTTTGACTTTAAATCAAAGACTCAGACAAGAGGGAGCGTGTTTTATCCAGTCTGCGGTTGAATGGAGACATGGCGTCATCGTGCCAATTTTGCTCTAGTGTATCATTTAATAAAAGAGTGAATACAGGAGTCAAGTCCTGTCAACTTTTTAATGGGATTCAGAAGCCTGTCCCTACATGGGCAGGATCTCAAGAGGACAAAGACGGTATTGTATTTAATGCAGGAGAGGCCAGTTCCTTAGACTTTGAGTGTTTGTTAACAGCGACTCAAATGTGGAAACAGTTGCTCAAGGAGATGAAGATGCTCCGTGCAGCCTCTTCACCACTGTCTTGGGGTTTTTTTGCCCAATGTCTACGTGATTCAGGGTCATTTCAGATATTTTCCGTCACAAGCTGGAGGAGAGGGGACGAGAAATCACTTCTCTGTCGCTCCTCCAGAGGTTTCTTGCTTTTTTTTTTTTATTCCTGTATAAATTGTTTCGAGGGTGGGGATTGGTTCTTTCTCTCGTTGTCTGATTCTTTGTACCGAGGGTGTGTGATAGTGGGCTGTATAAAATAACACACAACGAAAACAATAAAATGAAACGTGAATGTTGCCGGTGTTGACTGGACAGTTCTATGTTCTATTGGAATCATTACTTTGCATTTACTTTGTGACTGAGGAAAATCATGGTCAGAAACCGGAGTGACACCTGGTAGAGGGTCAACCTCAACAAGCCCTTCGTGAAACCACATTTAAATTCTCTAGGTGAAGATTTGTATTTGGATCTGCACCAAATTACGCACACTCGTAAATATCAGTCCACCGAAATATGTATTTTTCATCAAGATCCATGAATTATTATGCCCCTTTTTTGGATGAAGTTTAGTGTCCAGTAGTTTTTGCACAATCCTGCTAACAAACAAACAAACAAACGTGTAGGTAAAAACACATCATAAAGCTGCTATAACTGGTATTTGATACACACAAAAACATCAAGGTTTTTCAAAGTAAAGTTAAGTTAAGTTACCAATTGAAGTCACTTTTCTAAGTTGATTGACAATTTTGTTGCTATAAATAGATGGTGAAGCTTATACTTATACTTTACTGTTGCATTATGGGAAGTGTAGGCCCTATATAGGCACGTATGGAGCCTGGCCTATAGATGGCAGCCCACTTTAAAGGGCAGATTATCAGGGCTTTGGGTTTGAGGAGTAACTTCTCGTGCGTCAGAGCGCAGAACGTATCCTGTGGCACTTTGGCACCATGACGCCCAACGTGTTCAAATCATCCTTGACAGCTGTTTTAAACAACCACAAACTTCTCTAACTAATATTCATGTCAGTGCTTATTTACTTATTAGGTCACGTAGCCACAAGGTGCGTTTTTTCCACCCCATGTCCTCTTTGTGAATCCTCCCTGCGGCTCAGGTCACCTGGATCCGGGTAGAAACACCTGCTGGCTGAGGACGCACCAACTCACTCAGCACTTCTTATGTTAATGACCCGTGCGGGCACTTCCCACCTTCACTTGCCTTTAGAGCGCACGGTCACCAGCCTGTGCCACGAGCGCCAAACATCTCACTGGTTTTATTCATTAATTAAATTGGCGAGGTGTCCCATCGGATATGCTCTGGAGCCTGGTGGTCCTCGGCGGGGTGTGCGTCTGTCTTGTGGCGGCTGAGGGCAGTAGCCGCGGGGGGAGGACGGGGACTCTGCGCCGGCCTCAGCCGGATGGGAGCCGGGGACAAGTGCGCGCACGCCCCCGGAGAGAGAGCAGCGGCGCTTCGGGCGCTTCCAAGCTTTCTCACGGTCCTGTCTTCGCCTCCTGCCGGCTCCCCCTCACCCCGGACGAACACACAGTTCTGGACGACAACACTCACGACGTAAGGATGATGTGTTTTAAGTGTGTGTTGGCACCAAGGGACGGGTTCTGGTGAATGGGGCAGATTCAATGTCCAACATAGGAGTCATACGTTTTAACTTAACTTCCAACACAGACAAACCTGTTTCAGAAGAAATAGCATTTTTTTCTTTGCAGCTGTTTTTGTTCCAAGGGGAAATTAGGAAATTAAACTGATTCCAGAGGTTTGTTCAAACCTTTGATCTAGTTCCCGACCACTCAACATTCTTTAAGACAATTTTTCAAGATGTGTGAATACATCTGGATTGACTTATCACTTTGTTTCTTAAACGTTTTATAATAGATAACGTCTGTCTCCTCTCTCGTTCTCCTATAGACCGGGTTTAATGGTGATGATGGCTCCTATGTGATTCTCACATGGGTCGGCGATGGTACAGGAGTGAGTATCTACAAGCATCATGTCATCCTCCTAAAACACAAAATGTTCGTGTTTACACAGTCTGACTCAAACCCGTGGGAATATTCAGACTTTATAACTGCAGCAGTGTGTGGTTCAATAAAAGAAACTTCACATTTCTCATATTTGTGTTTTATTTTAGCATTCTCACATAGTATCTATTTTCCTGAGGCTGCCACTATATTTAGGAATAGAAAGAGCAAAGTTCAGTTTGTAATAAAAAAATGATAACTTTCTCATTCCTGGACTTGAAATCTATTTCATTCCGATATTTGTATAGTTGATAAGTATTAACTGCACTGCTATATGTCCTAGGTGGTCCTGGTGCTGTCTACGATCAGCGTTCCCATCAACACGTATCTCGACGGAGGCTCGTCACGACTTTACAGAAGGTGAGTAAGCGTCAGGAAAACATCCATCCCGTGTGTGTGGAGCTCATTCGGGCAGAACTTCACCTGATTTGCTCTCTCATCAGTACGAACTATGGGCAGTCCTTCCACGACATTTCCCATCGCATCAACAACACGTTCATAAAGGAGGAGTTCGGAGTCAGCGTTGGACCAGGAAGCTCCGTGAGTCACCATGAGCCTCCTCCGATAAGTTCTGACACCCGGCCTTCCTTTTGTGTGTGTCTGTGTGTAGCTGTTCAGAGTTTCACACCAAGGGAAGTGTGTGTGTGTGTGTTGTTGCATCAGAAAAAGTGTGAGGACATCTCACATTTTGCCGTCCGCTCAGCTTGTGCCACCTTTTAACTTTCAAACCAGTTCTGCTCGTGTGCTGTTGTGGTGGCTGACACGTTCAAAAACAGTACAACCACAGAAATGCCTTGACAAGCAAACACTTTGGCGACAGCAGAAGGGGCCAGTTGTACCTTTTTCGCTATATCGCCACATAGCCATGTTATAGCATCAACACTTGTTTGTGAAATGTTGTGAGTTCAGAACATGCTGTGTGTAAATGGACGTAGACTCCGGGTTTGGAAAGTGAAGCCAACGCGAAAGTGTCTGAAACATGGTATTCTCAAATGACCAGCAGAGGTTTAAAACAGAAATCAGTTTCTGTAGTCAGCTTTTAATTCCAATTTAGTTTGATTTAATTATATTTTCTCTGCTTTGGGATTTCAGGTGATTCTGACCGCAGACACGCCGGTGGTGGACCACCCAGGAGGGATCATCTTCACCTCCACGGACGCCGGAGCGACCTTCAAGTTCATCCAACTGCCGTTCCACTTGGCCCAGCCAATCACGTACCACTTCCTCAACCCCGACTACCTCGTGGCCCTCAGCATCGACGTGAGTCAAGCAGCCGACCGCTTTGTCCCTTTTCTGCTCTTTTACTTATCCGCGGCCATTTTGCTCACAAATACTCAAATTCGGACTGTGGTTTCCTTCCCTCTGCATGACCTACAAACCTTGTGCTCACAAGAATCAGCACGTTAATACATGTGTCGCATTAAGCCCCCCCCCACCCCCCCACCCACACACACACCCACACATCAAGCACACACCTTAAATAAAAGGTAAACACTCCTCTGTTCCCTCCTGACACGCAGGGCGGATTGTGGCTCTCGCTCGACTTTGGTGCCAAGTGGACAAAAGTTCATGATGGAGTGCATTCTTTCTCATGGTGAGAATAAACAAGAAACAAATCCCTGTGTGTCTGAAGAAAGATGTTCGGTGAAGCATGTACTAGTTATGCCTATGCATACATCTGCAGCAATACTGAATACTGCATATTCATATTCATCATGCTGTACTTATTGTACATAGCGATTTAGTGTGTGTATAATGTGTACTTTTAGCATTAATTGTTCTTATACCCATGCCTTTCCTTCAGGGGAGCTGGTGTCAACTTGTTCTTCAGCTGCAGTCGAGTCGACACTGGTAAGAAACCATTAAAAACATGCACTTAGAAAGTGTTTAGTTTTATCCAAAACAGTGTTCATCACGTGAGACCCAATAAATGATAATATAATCTAATAATAACAATAATCGCCCTTTAATGACTGTTATCAGTTGTGATTAACTTTAATGGACCCCATTAAAGGGAAATTATCTTTTGTGGCAGGGAACCATAAAACAATAAAAACACAAGAGACCAATAGAAGACGCCGGCAATTGCAATACACACGATAAAGAGAGTGAAGACAAGAAATAAGAAAATCATAAGATAATGTGCAGAGGATCAGTGGTGTTAATGGTACATGTGAAACAAGTATGAATGTGCCAGAGCAGAGACGTGGCGTCACGTACTCGTCACTGAGTTGGCTCTTGTCGCTGTAGTTGAGGCAGACGAGCGGGGAGACTTAGTGCTGAAGAGGACGAAGGATCTGGGGGAGACCTTCACCACCATCCACGAGGACATTTCAGTTTTGGCTACATCGGAGCGTTTCTCTTCTTCTCTGTGATGGAGGATGCGGTAAGAGACGATAAAAACACACGTTTATTTCCATAACGACATGCAAATGAGCCCTCTTAAGGCACAGACTATACACTGCATATAAGTTGGACAACATTACAATAGTGAAGCATCTCGATCACACCCTGGTGGCTATAGGTCATAAACCTCACCTCCTCCATGTTAAGAATGGGACATGGACCAACCAAAAAACAAAAGGTTGGTTTCTGTCATTTTAGGTAGTTCTCATCACATCATCATCTCCACATTCTCTGTGCAACTTGAAGCAATAACAGCACACTTGTCACTCTTGTTCTTTAAGCCAGTGTATTCACAGTGATGTATCATTCTGCTCGCAGAGGTCCCCCCGTGTCATGTACTTCTCATCAGACCAAGGAGATACCTTCAGTCGAGCACTTCTGCCTTCTGCTTCCACTGAGCAGGTGAGAAATAAATACTATATTTGTTATAGTATATTTTTGGACTATTTTATTCAAAGTTCCTGCACAGCTACTTGTGTTTAGACAACATTTGAACCTTTAACAAAGACTAAAACTCATGTATTGTAGTATGAAAGAAATTCCTACCACAGGAAATACACAGATGTTGACATAATTACTTCCATTGTCACACGTCTCACTCTTATTTTGAGTTCGACTTGATGTTTGGAAACTTTGAAACTGTCCTTGTAACAGATGTGCTTTGAGTGGTTGAACGCTGTGGAGTTTATTTGACCTATAGAAGAAACATCAGTGGCATCATTTCCTGTTGCAACACCTAAGAAAACAGATGTGCTCTGGCGAAAACCCTCGCACAGTAACACACAGTAACACACAGTAACACACAGTAACACACCCACCACATCTTGTTGACAGCACAAACACACTCTCTCTCTCACGATGATTAGACACGGTTTATGGAGACGAGTAAATTAGTCATCACAAAGTTGCTGCTTCTTCATTTTTTTCCGTAATCGCAAATCCGAGTTCTCTCCCCCGCATGTGCTCCGTGTCCCTCATTAGGATTTAGCCTGTGTGACCTTAATGTGTTTACACAGTCACACTATGGGACTTGTCGTCCTTATGGGCACGAAAACCAGGTCCCCACAACGTTAATCATTAATTTCAAGTCTAGGGTCAGGTTCAGGTTCAGGTTTAGGTTCAGTTTAACTTGAAGTTAGGTTTAGGTTTGAATTAAAGTTAATGGGAAGGTTATGGTTAGGTTTAGGTTTGGTTAGGTCTAGGTTTGGGTTTGGGTGAAATTTAGGTTGGATTAGGTTTAGGCTAATGTTAGGATTAGTTTAGGTTCAGGTTTAGGTGCATGTTAAGGTTAAGGCACAGTTTAACCTTAGGTTAGGTTTAAGTTAGATTCAGGTTAAGATAAGGGTTTGTAATTATAAGGAACGTTAGAGAATGTCTCTTGGAAATCAATGTAATGTCCTCTGAAGTCATGGAGACACGACTAAGTGTGTGAGTGTGTGTTTCTGCGTTTCTGTGTGTGTGTGTGTGTGTGTGTGTGTGTGTGTGTGTGTGTGTGTGTGTGGTGTGTGTGTGGTGTGTGTGTGTGTGGTGCGTGCATGTTTGCAGTTCTACTCGATCCTGGACGGAGATGTGGATATGCTCTTCATGCATGTGGACAACCCAGGAGGTAACGGAGAAAACACACACACACACACATTTAATCCCCTTTGTCAAACACCTACCTTAAAAACTCCCCCCCCCCCCCCTCCCCCCTCAAAGACTCGCCTCACACATGCTCGTAAACCTGCCCGTGCCAAGAGCCCGGCCCGACAGGAGTTACAGCCCTCTCAGCCCCTTTTGTTGTAATGGAAAAGCTCAACGGTAAAGACGGGACTGGTTTCACAAGTTCCTTGTATTGCTGACAAATCATTCCATCATACTGAGTGTGTTTGTGCATGCGAGTCCAGCCGCCCGGCCCTTTGTTCCTCTCTCTCCCTCCCCCCCCCTGCTCTCTTTCTCATTCAGTCCCTCTTCTTTCATTAATTTCCATTATTATTATTATTTTTATTATTTTAATTAGTGCTCCAGTTTGTGGGCTGGGGTGACAGGGACTTTTTTCCAGCTGAGATAAATAGGGGAGATATGGGAGCAGATCTTCTGTTTCTATCTTTCATCGGCTGCAGATTCAGGTGACACCGCAAAAGCTGACAAACATATCTTGGGATCAGGGTGTAACACAAGCGCACATACACACGCACGTGCTGTGCACGTGCACACACACAAACACGCTCACACTAGAAAAAGTAAACCACGTCCATCGCCCCCCCCCCCCCCCCCCCCCCCAGTTAGAATATGATTGATGGTGACACGTTGCTGTTGAGAAAAGTTGGTGTCAGCGCGGCGTCTGCTGACACCAATCATTTGACAGCATCATTTTGATTATCACAGCGTTCACATTGAGACATCGCTGCCAGCAAAGCACCATTATTTATTTAGAAGCGGCACCAGCTCTTATCGTCATCACATCTGGTGCCAGCGTGTTGGTTTATTCTGGGATAGAAATCTGCCGGATGTGAATAAAACCTTTGCGGAGGATGTAAAGGTCAAAGGAAACTTTTAGTTTGTCTATTAAGAACAAGAAGATTAACCACATCCTGTTTGCACAAGTACAACATGTGGCTTGTCAGAAATCATCAGTCAGGTGGATTATAAACTGTTTGACATTTAATTTTTTACTAATATATATGAAATCAAACACTCTTTTCTTCATTTATGATTTGTTGCCCTTTACATGGGTACTATTTAGTATTTAGTATACATGAAAATGACAAATAAAAATCTCTTCATTCACAGTCAGTCTTCCGTCTGTTTTCGCTCTAGACACCTTCTTTGGGACCATGTACACGTCGGACGACCGCGGCATCTTGTTCTCCAAGTCCCTGGAGCGCCACCTGTTTGACGGGCACAGGAAGAGCGACTTCACCAACATCACCTCCCTGAGAGGAGTGTACCTCACCAATAAACTAGACGAGGGTAGGCCGTCCCTCTCTTTCTGTCATCTGGATTTACTATGCTGGGTTTTGGTGTTGGAAGAGTTAAGCAGAAGTTTAAAGTAAAGTTTAGTATCTGAGCCCTACGCTGATATAATGGCCTTTCTTCACACTCTTCTGTCTGTGGAGCTTTGCATTGACTGTAACAGGCGAAGAAAGCGATCTGTTAATCCGGGTTTGAACTACTTCACTCACCCCAGGAGGAGAGAAATCACACCATGCATTCCCCCACTGTGTTGTGTTGCAGATGGCCGTATACGATCCGTCATTTCCTTCAACAGAGGAGGGACCTGGCGACAACTCGACAAACCGGAGAACGTGGACTGTAGCGAGCAGACTAAGAAAGTACGTTACATGCAGTGTGTTGGCTTTAAATTAGTTTAAGTTAATAATCGCTGACTGTAAACATTTGTATACGTATGTGTGTGTGTGTGTGTCATCAGTGCAACCTGCATATTCACGGAGAACACAGTCGGAACAACAAGATAGTTCCAATGCTCGCTCTGTCGGAGCCCACGGCCATCGGTCTGGTCATCGCTCATGGTAATTTAACTGCAACTTACCCAACTCTTATTACCCAGTCAAAATTTAGACTTCCAGTTCAAATTTTTCAGTTTAAAGCAACACTATGCAGCTTTTTTAATCCTTAAAACAGCAGCTTCTTATAGTTTGTAGGTTCACTGAGTTGGAATATGAAGAGTTCTGAACAGAGTTTGGTGGATTTGTTACAGCAGCAGCTCTTCTGGTTCAGGAAGCAGGGAATCATGGGTAATATCCATTGTTCAGTTGTGATTTAGAGTCAAGAGATAGATAAGCTTTGTTTTTCTTCGACCTGGAAACCACCCAATGGAGCCCAACAGATAATCCCCACATGTGGCTGCAGAGGGCGCTGTTGCTCAGTAAAAGTTACATAGTGTTGCTTTAAACGTCTCAATGATGAGTTGTAAGTCTGACGTGACGATGATTAAAAGATGAACTCTCCTCTCGTCTTCAGGCACAGTGGGTGATTCTCTGTCATCGTCGCAGCATCCAGATGTGTTTGTTTCCTCAGACGGGGGCTACAACTGGAGGGGGACACTGAGGGGCCCTCACCACTACAGCATACTGGACTCTGGGGGTCTCATTGTGGCCGTGGAGGCCCAGCACAAGGGACAAGTCAAGACGATCAAGTACTGAGCATTTTTTAACGTCATGCATTACTTGTCAATGAGGAGGCAGAGAGAGATGGAGTTATATTATCCGTGGTCTCCAGGTTCTCCACGGACGAGGGCCAGTGCTGGAAGTCGTACAACTTCACGGATCAGCCCTTCTTCTTCGCAGGCCTGGCGTCCGAGCCGGGCACCAAGGCCATGAATGTCAGCGTGTGGGGTTTCCGGCCCGAGGACGACGGCCAGCCCATGTGGGTGGCCGTCACCATCGATTTCCAGAGTGTTATTACCAGAGAGTGTGAGTCAAGCTGCTTTAATTTTATCTGCCTGGTGGAGGGAGGTGAAGTCTGGCCGCAGATAATCTCTCTTACACAAACCAGGGACTTTCCAAAACCTAGACGTCTTGAACGCTGACTTCCTCTTTTTAAAGAAAAACAAACCACTTCTTAGTTCACAGTTTACTATTCTGCTTATGATGCGTTTCCATATTTCTCTGTAATTGTTTTTCTTTCATTTTGTATATACTTATTTTCTCTATCAGCTTCCTCCTACATAAACAGATTTCCACGAACCTTGGTTAAAGGAAGGAACATGAGCCGAGAAAGAACCTCACGGGACAGTTCAGTTAACTTAGACAATCATGTTTGTTTCTTTTTATGCTGTTTTCAACAATTTCAAAGGGAATAAGTCCTGGATGTTGAAAAAAAAAATCACATGCGATTTGGTGCAGATCAAAATAGAAATTTGGATCTAGCAGACTTAAATGTAGTTTCATGGGGTCATAGGCTTTTATTTTAATCAGCTTTATGGTATCAAATAGTGCGAGAAACCTCTAACTACCACCACTGTGTACCTGACATCACGTAATAAGCTTTATCTTTCCACTATTTGAAATAATTGCAGCCGACAGTCGATTTATTGTTAATTGGTCATCGTCTGTTTCCTCAGGTAACAATCACGACTATGAAGAGTGGCTTGCTCATTCTACAGGGGGCGGGGCCTCGGAGAGAAGCGCCTGCGTCTGGGGGTCAAGGAGACGTACCGGAGGCTAAAGAAACAATCTGTGTGCCGAAACGGGAAAAGCTTTGTAGTGAGCAAGAAGCAGAGCCCCTGTCTGTGCACCAGACATGATTACTTATGGTAAGACATGTTCTCAGTGATCGGAGGAATAAATATACATTTATCATGTCCACAGATTGTAAAATCCATCAAACAAATTTGTCTGGAGACGTGTTTTGGGGGCAGTAACTAAAGCCGTTTTCAGACATGAACTCCAGATGAATGTCTGGAGGATTGGGTCAGGACATTTTCTGGAGTTTTCTCACACTGCAAACGCAGCGGGAGATTCTCCAATCAGACGCGTTCAGAACGACACAGAAACTGCAGAAAGTCCGGAGGCTCTCACTCGAAAATGTTGCTTTTACACATGCAGCCCCTCCTGAGAATGTCCGGATGTTCTCTGGAGTTCAGTGCATGTCTGAAAGCAGCTTAAGACAGCATGGAGAATATCTCACCCTCTTTCCGTTACAGTGACTACGGCTACTATCGTCACCCGAACACTTCGGAGTGTTTGCGACAACCCGACGCTGCGAATAAAACTTTGGAGATGTGTCTGAACGGAGAGGAGGATGAGCTGCTGACGGCCGGGTAATAATATTCTCTCCTTTTATCGAATGATCACACACTCGTCCTCTGCACATGCTCACACGCTTCTGTCCGCAGGTATCGCAAGGTCCCGAGCAACAAGTGTGAGGGTGGCTTCACGCCTCATCTCGCCGTGCAAACACTCATCAGACCCTGCGGCGTTAAACCCAGCCCCGGCCCGCCTGCCGTGTCAGTGCCACCAGGGCCAGTCTTCGACACACCGGTGTGTAGATCTGTTGTGCAGTTTGTGTATTCTCGGGATGCTTATCTCCAGTTTTTTTTATGAATCTAACATGTGTCGCATGTTTTTTCGCAGCGAGAGAAGTTGGTGTTGATCCTGGTGTGTGCAGGGGCAGGGGTCATCGTCCTGGTGGCTGTCGCTTCCGCTCTATATGCTGTCAAGCGAGTGGTTTATAGGACAAGGTGAGTCACACACACACACACACACACATACACACACTTGTACTCCACTAACACTTCTTTGTTGTGGTTCCCTGTCTCCCTCTGCAGGACACCTGTGTATCGCTTCTCCAACCTCCAGCTGCAGGACACGAGATCTGCGTCACGCCTGATCTTGAAAGCGCCACCAGCAGCAACGGCACCGTCTGCCATCATGACTCAGACGACGTAAGCATCATTATCACTTCGATGTTTCCAGCTCAAAAATCCATTTTAGATTGTGTGATTTTCTCAAAAACAATCTAATACCGGTGTTTCTTATCATGACAGGATCTTATCCAATGACACATCTTAACGGACAGATCCACTTTGGAAACCAGCTGCGCTGAAAAAGACTGTCGACTGCATTGTGTTGGATTAACGCCTCATGTTTGGACGGGAGCGACCTTTGTGCCAACTCTGGGGATTTTTAATGACAAGCATGACATTGTTAAATGTATTAATTTATTGATATTGAGCTCACTTCATTTCATTGCTTTACTTTGCTTATCTTATAATGTAAAGTATTTTTTTTTATGTTACTCTGTTTTGCACCACCTTTTTATGTCTGTCAAAAATGTGAAAACAAAAACATGGCAATTCATATCATTTGTATTTGTGAAAAATAAATTATTGCATGTTATTAAGTGTTTGTCTTCAGTTTCAAATGTTTGCTTCAGAGCTTTGTGTCCAGTAGGTGGCGCTGGAGCAGAGAAAAAGAAAGACCAGGAAGTTGGCGAGACGGATCAAAGATAGATTGGTAACATCATAACTCGTGCAATAGCTGCCACTACTTTTTTTGTGTGGAGGTAAAATTACAAAGACATAAATTACATGCTGTTTTATTAGATGGCAAAACAGTACAAATAAATATATAAATGCGGACATGAATAATTATTTACAAATATGTTTGATAAATAAAACCACAGCAAAACATTTTTTTATTGTATTTATTTTAACGAGTGTAATATTGATTCAGTATTTTAATGCACTTTTTAACAATCAAATAAATATTAAAGTAAACATTGCTTGGAAAATATATCAAAAGATAAAGAAATAATTTAGTTCATTATTTTATTTTATTATTTTATATCTACGAAGATGTTACTATATTCTTTAATTTTTGTAATGAATGTTATATCTTTATTTTAACTATATTTCATTATATTATTTGTACATTTTAATGAAAAATTAAAGTAAACATTACTTCAAACGATTAAATGGATTCATTCCAAACCGGAAGCTACGTTTCTCAGTCAGAGTGGCGCGTCCCGTCCTCTTGTCGGTCTCCGGCTTCTCGGTCCGAGCGGAGCATCCCTGCCCGCAACTCCTCTCTGCAGCTCAGCTGTCAGCAGTCGGTGTGGGACCGGACACGGTGCGCGAGCCGCTCGTGGAGCCGTGGTTACCGGGGCGATACAGCGCGTGAGCTTTGATTCAAAGTAAGTCGAACACGCGGAAGTAGAGTTTTGTTTCCCCCCCCCCCCCCCCCCCCCCCCCCCCACACCCACCCCGGTGTCGGTGAGCGCGTCCGAGTGCGACGAGGAAGCTACGACTCAGCCTTTTAAAAGTTAGCATCCAAGCTAACACCCTGTCAACTCACTCCTGCTGCTTCGCTACGTGCGTCTGTTGCTGCGTCGCATGTACTGAATCACTTCGTTTGTTTTTTTGGAAGTTTTTTAAATCTACTTGCTCCGATGTTCGCCGCAGTGTGAGTGTCGTATTCCCGCTGCTCGACACCGACACCGACCAACCGACTGTTTCCTCTCCGCAGGTTGTTGTGTAGCTGTGGCTGGACACGAGTGAAGATGGTCCGGGCAGGAGGTGAGTGGGTCCCCCCCGAAGACAACAACACTTTCACTTTCTGTTTGGGGGGGGTTATTCAGGGAGAACTAAGAGGGGGGATAGTTCACCCCAAAATGAGAATTCACTCAAAAGTGTTTGAGTCCATGAAACACTTTTGGAGTTTCAGGGGTAAACACAGCGTTACAGTTGAAGTAACTGGGGGATCGGTTCTTCAGACGTATTTAAAAAAAACCCACTGTGGTGTCTTCGAAGTGTCCGTAAGCACCGACGTTCAACTTCACCTCGAAACGACGTGTTGTTAGCCTGAATCTCCTCTGTGATCCACGAGAGAGCGGACGATACTCACGCTGTTTACCCCTGAAACTCTTCTGTCTGTGTGGACTCTAACACGCCACCCGCCCCTCCATCGACACAACGGGGAGTAGATAACGAATGGATTTTCATTTTTGGGTGAACTATCCCTTTAATTGAAGTATTTTGAACTTAAACAGGGAGTGGCTTTACTTCTCGTGGAGTATTTAGCCCATTCATCCTAGTATATTTGCACACTGGTCAATCAGAGTCACTGTTTATCCAGGGTAGGGACACGCATACTAGGAATCTGCGGTGGCGAGTGAGCATAGATATAAAAACCATAAAAATATAATAGACGTTATAAACTAGAAAGTAAAGATATGTGCGTCATTTTTTACCATTTAAAAAAAAAAAAAAAAAAAAAAGTACAACAGCCCCAGATGGGGGGCATTCTTTTAGTTTCAGGACCGGCAACAATCGTGAAAAACTTGTTTTTGCTGTTCGTCCTGATGGCTCGCAGCCTCTGGGGCAGTGCAGAGATAGTGTGCAGAAACTCTGGACATTTGCATTCTCACACACACACACACACACACACACACACACACACACACACACACACACCTCTGGATAAACTGTGGATCCAGACCTCAGTGCATGTTTGAAAGCAGCTTTAGTTTGAAGGAAAAGGTCAGTTTTTCCATCCGGTGAATTTCGTCCAGTTGCGATCCAGTCGTAGTTGAAGTGAGCCTCCATGTGGTGTTTGAAATATCCCCATCGGCGTTGATTCACAGCTGATCCTTCCTCTCTGTGTCTCTTTCTCCCGCAGGTATTCTGAAGCTAGCAGCGCTGGTCTCTGCCTTCCTCTTCGCTGTCTTCCTCACTTTTCAGCTGCTGGAGACGAACATGGAGTTTGATCTGAGCAGCATAATATGTGAGTTTCACTTCTCGCTAATTGAAACTTGCAGAATACGGGAAGTCGCGATGTTCTCAATCGTGAATGAAGCGTGACACTTTCTTATTGTTGTACTTTGGTGGGTATTTGTGTCTATAAAACAAGATAAGACATTCCTTTATTTTGCCACTATAGTTAACATAAGAAACACGTATACGATGTTTAGATTGCTCAGGAAAATGAGTATTCAACAGTTAAAGGAAGTGAAAGTTTGACTTTGTTAAGACCTGATATGAACATCTGTCCCAAGGAGTCAGCTCTCAGGACAGATGTGAAGGCGCCCAGGATGCACTGAGGTGGTCTGAGACACATGTGGCCACATTCTTTTAGCTGAGTGAACGCAGTGCTCCACGTTGACTTCCTCTCACCTGCTGCAGTTTCTAAACGAACCAAAAGTCGTTTTGCATTTCTCTGTTTCACACAAGTTCATTTGTTTGTGACCGCTGCCACAATATCTACCGACTTATATCCTGTTTCATATTAATCAGGGTTCCCACGGTACCTGGAAACCATGGAATTTATTTTTTCATTTTCCAGGTTTGGAAAAGTCATGGAAACTGAGCAAAAGTGAACACTTACATGGAAATTGAAACAGTTGTCCTGGAAAATGTTATTGGATGATGTGTAAAATAGTAATAAAATGAAACTATTGAGCACAGAATTAAGATGAGTTTATAAAAACCCTTTACATGTGAACAGCTTTTACTGTAGATAGAAATGGATGATCCCATGTTGTAGACTTGACTGGCACATCTTTTAAATCAAGTAAGTAGTCAGGTGTCCTAGGGGGTTGTGTGTGTGAGGGGAGGGGGGCGCGGATGGGGGCGGAAAGCTTCAGGGGCCTATAGATCATCACTTAATATGGTACCTGGAAAATCAGGAGGTAGCATGGACATTTTTTTCAAGGCAAGCGTGGGAACCCTGTTAATGCTGCATGCAGGACATTGCATGCCGACTGCACATACACACAAACACACCCACACCGCCAATATACACATCTATAGAATCAGGCTAGTTCAGTTTAACTTTCCAAACAGAAATTACGTACGTGTGCTGTTTGCTTTCTTAACCAAAGCACAGTTATGGTATTTGCTTAGAGAAGGAACGTCTCCCTCAGAGCTGCGTGCAAAGAAACATTTCTGAAATCTTCTTAAAGGTCCAGTGTCTAAGATTTAGGTGAAAGGGATCTACTGGCAGAAAGTGAATGTAAAATAATCCGAGTGATGTTTTCACTTGTGTGTTTCATCTGAATTGTACGAATTGTTCCCTTCACCCTAGAATGAGCCCTTTATATTTAAATGCTTTATATTTACATCAGGAGTGGGTCCTCTCTACGGAGGCTGCCATGTTTTTTACTAAACATCTTTTGAGTTTTTAATGACAACTGAAGGTTTTCGCTTGTTCTCTTTCATGTGTGGAAGGGGAGGGTCACGTGAGGGGTATTCAGCTGCAACATGCAACTTCACCACTAGATGTCACTAAATTCTACACACTGAACCTTTAAACATGTGTCATTTTTGCTTTTCAGCAAGATCTCAGCCAGTGACTGATGTCTGTAAGTACACTCAAATTATTCTGAATATTTTCAGACCTCTTCTTTCTTTTCACAGTAACTGATCTCTTTTTTAATAAATGCTCCTCCTTTTGTTTTTGTATTTTGAAATCTCTGAATGGTAATAAAGAGCACACAGGTAAAGTCACTACACAGTTGAAAGTGTGTGTTAAGTTTAGCTCTCTGCATTTAGGCTGTAAATAGATCCCTTTGAGTAGAGCTGTGCCAGCATCCTTTGTTCTGTGTTCTCAGTGACCAGGCTCATGTGATTACCTGACTGCATGTCACCTGATATTGTGCGACCGCTTAGGTGATGTGTAAATGGAGGTTTTCTGTCCACAGCAACAAAGCCGGGTGTAGTCAGGTACAAGTGCGGCCTCTCCAAGTTGTGTCCACCCAAACACTTTTCCTTCAAGATGGCGAGCGGGGCGGCCAGCGTGGTCGGGCCCAAAATGTGCCTGGAGGACAAAATGTGAGTGAAGTGAGATTTGAAACGTGCAGACACACAAAAGACCTTTTCCTTCTTTCCTTCTTTCCTTCTTTCCTTCTTTCCTTCTTTCCTTCTTTCCTTCTTTCCTTCTTACGCTGTTTCGACTTGTGGGGAAACCGGAATGGGGAAAGCCAAAGTGTTGCTACACAAACATGTTTGTACTGTCTATTGAGTTGTGGGGATAATTAGTTGAAGACTGACTGGTGTTTAGTTCAACTTGAACGCCTCCGAAACTAAACTCAGAAACACTTTAGGTTCTTTTAAACGCACGAATTCCATAATAATTACTGGAGAGAGAATATTCTATTATTAAAGCCAGAGATGGTTCTTTTCTCAGCAGAAAGATTTATGATACTGCAGCTGCTCAAACACAAGGAAGCTTTATGATGGAAAAGTACTAACTGATGTGTGGAAAAAGTGTTCACAGACAATTAGTTTGCTATTTCAATAATTTACCAATCATTAATCAAGTCAAAATGTCAGATGTTAACCGACCACAGCTGAAAATGTAAGATTTTATCATAAAAGACCCGCTGCACCACACCACCCAGAAAATAAAACAAAAACATAAATTGATAATGACGATAGCTGCTCTCATAGATGATCCTTTATGACACGTTTCAACACTTCCCAGTGACCTCATCCGAAAGACGTCCCGTAATGTTTCATAAAGGTGAGGAAATGATTCCCATAAAGTCTCAGAGCTGCTCCCGGATGAAACAAATCACCACTGTAAAACTTTACCTTCAGTCGTTATGTCAGCACTTAAAAGCAGAAGGCAAACATTCATGTCACACTCTAATGTAGTTTACTGCTGCTATTTTTACGCTTTAAAACAATGTATCGGTTTGACTCCTATAAACATATATTATAAAGAAAGTATTTATATCACAACTGTGTTTTACTATGTTGTATTTCACTTTCCCTGCTCTTACTCTCCGTCTGCTCCTTGTTGCAGACTGATGAGCGGCGTGAAGAACAATGTGGGGAGAGGAATCAACATCGCCCTTGTTGACGGTAACCTTATCAGTTCCACACCCTCACAGTCCATAAGCTTCACAAATACAGCAGTGACTGGCAGTGATGTAATACTACCCTATGTGTATGGGGGTGTTCATCTTGAGGCTTTAAAGCTGCAGCTGCTTTAAGACTTGGACTGAAGTCAGAGTAAAATGTCCATGAGTCTGGAAGAATGTAAATATCTCAGAGGTGTCATACGTGTAGAAAACGGGGTTTGAAGATGTCGACTTGGAAAGGCATGAGATTCAAGAGCTTTCAGCAATAAGCCCAAAATATAAACACTCAATTTCCACAGCGAAATGTATACGTCATGTCCCGTTTACTGCAGCCTCTGCCGAGATGTCAACCCTCGCCTGAAAGCTTTCATTTTCCTGTTATTGTGAACCTGATATTCTCCGGAGTTCATGTCTCAAACTGCTCTTGTTTCATGAACATGAGATTTAAAGTCAAATGCAATATTCTTACTTCACAGCGAAAACGGGGGAGGGAACCAGGACAGCGAACTTTGATATGTGGGCAGGAGGTGAGTAGAATTCCGAGAGTTTTGATTTGTTTTTTTGCCATTTAAAAACATAGTACATGTTGTGTTAACTGTGTGTAACCTTGTGTAGATGTGGCTCCTTTCATCACATTCATGAATGAAATTGAAGACGGGACAATCGTGATGATGGCTTCTTTTGATGACTGCTCAACAAAGTAAGAACCATTTAGGTTCACGTGATCAATTTTGAAATTGCTTAAGTCATCTCTTGATATCGATTGTGTGGCTGTGAAATAATTGTCTTCTTTTGTTGTGTAGACTTACTGTTGAAGCCAGGAAACTAGTAGCTGATCTGGGCAGCTCGGAAATTGATAACTTGGGCTTCCGCGACAACTGGATCTTTGTAGGAGGGAAAGGCATCAAAACCAAGAGTCCGTTTGAGCAGGTAACACCAGCCACACAAACGAACTCGAGTGATACTCCGCAGCGTGTCCTCTGCGAAGCCTCGAGTCGCCACCTTAAGCAAATGGTTCAAACAATTGAACCTCAGTCGTTCTGTAGTTCTTGCGTAATCCTCCATACAAACAGACATGAAAACATAACATCCTTTGTGGAGGTTTCTTTGTTTTCCTCTGAATTGAAGGGAGCAAGTCGTTCAGCCTCACATGAGATATGATTCTTAAGCTTATCTACCGCAAAACCTCCTGAGATATTTGTTGTTCTTTAACGCTCTGACCTGTTTGTTTAGCTCAGGGGAACTTTGTGTGTTTGCTGTGAAGCCCGGTCAGAAAAGAGGACATTGAACTCGGCACAAGATTATGAAATAATAGATATTTGACTCTACATTTCATCTGCGGATCGTGATGATTATTAAGACCGTGTCATACTTGGTTGTGTAATTTGTTAGTTCCTCGCTAACTGGGAGTACAACATTGTCCTTTTATGAGATCGTAAAACACGACACATTAACTCTGTCATGCTTTTAGGGGCAGTGTGTGCAGCTTGACTTTGTGTCAGTCTCTTGAATACACATTAACAATGCCTTGGTTGTGTCTTTGTGAACACAATATGAACTAGAGGGTGTGATGTCCGCCTCTTTGTGTCTTTTACTCTGCACTTCCTCGTTTTAACTATGGCGACATTAAATACAGGCTGAGCCGGCAACAAAAACACAACACTCATTCTTTAAATGCATTGTTCTTTCTGTAATTACTAATTATTGTTAATGTGAGCTCACAGGCTTTTTTTATAATCTCTTCAAGCCACAGACCATTAATGATTCATGACTTTTAATGGCCTGTTAGATTTATCAGAACCAATAATTAACTTGAGGATCTCTCAGTAAAGCACATATCTCCGCCAACGCCCAACAGTCCCTTTATTAAACCACATTTATAATCACAAGATCTGGATTTATCATGAATATCAGTCCCTTAAACATGTCACCTTTTATTTTTTATATAATGTATGTATAATGTTGAAAACACTCGATCTCGCAATGTTAAATAAAGACACAAAATCATAACCTCCTTGGCAGAAGTGATAAATAAAGGTGGAAGACTTGAAGGCTCCAGAAAATTAAGCCAAATCATCTCTTTTGCCCCCTGGTGGCTGGCTGCAGTATAGGTCATAAACCCTGCCTCCTAAAGAGTCAAAGTACACGTACAATAAGTATTTCTTTAAGAAGGTGGAGTAGTTCTTGTCACACCGATGTTTGTCCAAGTAGGTTTCAAGAATGTGTTTGATGCCTTAAAAATGAGGTGATTCAAAGCTGAGACTGACAAGACAAGTTTCCACGATCAAAGCCTCACATGACGCCTGAAGCGTAATATGGCCACACCCGTATTTAGCTTCATCTATGTACAACGGGAGGAACCGGAGACTTGTCCTCCATCTTTATTTACAGTCTATTATCGGAACAAGAACCTCTCGTCTGTTGTGTGGCGACACACTCACTGTTCTCTTTCTTTTAAAACCTGTCTGAACGTCACACCCTGTCCGGGGGGGGGGGGTTGTGTGACCAGGACATCCTATCCGTTGATTATTGGACACCAGATCCGTTCATCTGGTGTCCAACAACATACAGATTGTGAGTGAGTGTGTGTGTGTTGTGTTTCCCTCCTCAGCATATAAAGAACAACGCGGAGACCAACAAATTTGATGGCTGGCCCGAGGTGCTGGAGATGGAAGGCTGCATCCCACAGAGAGTAGACTGACGAACCACCGCATTTACTGTTGCCCTCCGTCCGACATTTCTGTCCTCACCAGACTGTTTTTACTGCTGACACGTCTCGGGGCCGAGAGCTAATTTTTCCACCTCTCGCCCCCTGAAAACTTTTTATTCCGATTTTTTTCGCCCCTCGCAGATTAACATCCCTCCGGAAGAGCTGCCTTGAAACCTCAGTCTGTCCTGTACTCTGACCTTCTTGCACGTCTCCTTATGCTTGGAAACCGTAACATAAACCCCCGTGGGGGGGGGGGGCCTGTAGTTGCAGCGTTATTAGGTAGAGAGCACTGATTAGACAGACCGTTGATTATTTGCATTCAATCACACTGTATTTATAACGTCCACAGACCGAGCGTTATAGCATGTTGCATAATTGAACTGCTGTTAATCGAACCGGATGTGATAGCCCGTTATTATTATATGTATTCGTTCTTTGTGTGGGAGCGGGGGTGTAGGGTTGAGTAGGGGAGGCGGACTCTCGTTATGATATAATTACCAAATGCACCAAATTCACTGTGAAATTTGTAAATATGTCTTTAGAGGAGGAACCAGATTTGACAGATCCTCATTTAACGAACATTGTAATAATAATATAATTTCTTTAAATAAATGACATTGTTAATAATGTACGTGTGTTTGTTACAGGTGTTACAAAGGGATTCTTTAGTGATTTATTTCTCATCATTGGAGCCGATCTGTAGGTTTTATGTGATCATCTGCTGCAGAGCTCAACTCCCATCACTCAACCGCTCTATCAATATCAGTAAACCTGTCAATCAATACTTTGTGACCCTCGCTGTTTCATGACAGCTTTCAAACCCCTGAATATGCTGCAGCTCGTGTGGTTTAAAGGAAAATATTTACTCCATAGACTAAATATATAAAGATGGACAACAACTGGCTTCAGTTTGGGGTCATACACCCCCTCCTCCATGTTAGTGGATGGGATATGAACCAAACTAAGTACACTTTAAATGCATTTTGTCCATCAGCCTTAAATTAAGTGTGTGTGCAGCTTTTGTTCTGTTTTTGTGATCCAGTGATTTCAACACTTTTCAGTCACTCGTATGTCTCCTGTCATATATAGATATCAGATCGTAAATATATATTTTCTGTGCTATGCGAGTTTAATTTAATCTACTAAAAGGAAATCGCAGATAGTGCGTTTTCTTATTGAACTGAGCTGGAGGATAACAACTGATGTCTTTAAATTGAGAGACAGGGGGCGCTATTGCCTCATTTATTCCAGCCTGTGTGGCCTGAGGTTTTCAATCAGTCCATGTTGTGCCTCAGTTATAACGAACATTTAATATAAACCAGGAGCGTGTTTCCTTATCATCAATGTGTTTTTTTAAATTATTATTATGAATTCATCAGCAGAATAAAACATCAGCCCACGAATGAAAGAACCAGCACAAGTGTGAGGCCTGTTTAATGAAAGGAATCCGGTTCAATTGAAGTGATCCTTTGATGTCAGACTACTGTATAATTCATACGTCGGATAAGAGAATAATGATCAGGGACACATGCTGTGAACATCATGACGGGCAGTGTTAGTGTTTGAAATTCCGTTGCCTCCTTTAATCTCTGTGTTTGTTGTTTGTGTGTTTGTTGTTTGTGTGTCTTTTTTTAGTATAGGGACAACATACAGCCCCACGACTTCCATGTTGTGTAGGGGGCGCTCTCGAGGGAGTCCAGAATGAATGGTGGCCCAAATATGTTGTGTTTTTGATTCAAGGTGTGGAACCAAAAGATATCGTTCTTTTAGATTATATATTCTCACCTTTTCAATCGTGGTGAACTGTCTGTCTGTTGGTATATGTGATGTATAGTTATAAATACATAAATCCTTCAATGACCAATCCTGATATATAATCAATACTATGTTTATCGAGCTCGCTGCTGCCCTCCAGGGGAATTTCAAACCTTGCATAATGTTATGGGAACGTTTTTTCCCCGACCTCCTAAACAAAAATATATTGATACCTCAGTCTCAAGGCAGCGTACAGTAAACTGAGCATGTCTGATATGTACTTTCACTATCACCTGTGTGTTTCTACTCGCTTAGAAACACACACACACGCTCATGTCAACACACACGGGCCTCACAGGGAACTGCTGGTAGCACATGACCCCTCGTGGTTGGTCCCTCTGCCAGTGGAGGGGCCTTTAGAGTTCCCCTCGCCGCAGAGCTCTTCCCTATTCCCTGCAAACCCCCCATAAAAAGCAACGCTGCGGTGCACCCCCCTCCGATCTCATCTGATCTGCACATGCGACGTCCCTCTGACTGTCCCTGTGTGCGTTTATGAGAGGGAGAGCATGTGTTCGGCAGCTGCTGCAGCGTCCTGTCTGTGCAGTTGGAGATGTATATGTGCTTGTGTGTGTGCGTTGATGTTTCGTGTAGGCCGAGCCTCCTCTGAGCTCTGTGCGCTGGTGAAGACGGGGGTGTAGGAGTGAACCGTCTCCAGCTCGTCTTATATAAGACACGCTATATGATGCATTATGTATCAGCGGAGAATATTTCCCATCGCTTAACCCTCTGATGCTGAGACGTCTTGTGGGAGCCCGCGGCCTCGGGACCGGGAGGATAACACGCTCTCACGAAACCGAAGAAGGAGGGGGATGTTTTTGTTGTGGATGAAAAAAAAAAGCAAAGTGGAGTTTCGTTCTTTCTCCCCCTCTCTGCCTGCTTCCCAAAATAAATCTGTCCTCCTCAACAAAGCTGCTCGCCTCTCAAAGAAACTCCGAGCAGCTCAGCTTGCCTGTTCCCAGTTGCCTGAGTGTGTGGCCTTTGACCTCTGACCTTTCACCCTCCTGGACCAAGTTACTTTTGTTTGCTGCAAAACAAGCAACAGCTCAGCTCCTCCGTTTATTCCGTACACCTCGCTAAAGAAGATTTGAAGTCCTTTATCTGCAGTATAACTCAGTTATTCAAGCGTAAAGGGTTTTTAAAAGAAGCTAGTACCATGTTCTCACAGCTGTTAATTGTCCTTCAGCCTTATATGAAGATTGTTTGCAGCTTTTTTGCAAATTTAATTAAGGTAACGTGTCATATCTGCTTCTCTCTTTGTCTCTGCTACAACTTTCGTGGCATTGACGTACGATGAAAGACAAACACACTGTTGGCCAGTCGGCTGTATCACAATTATTCATTGACGTTTGCTGCTTGAATAACTTGAATAAAACTTTAGTACATTACCTTATATGTTGAGAGATTTTCATCGGTCTTGGTTCCTAAATGAATGAGGAACTTCTTCAATTGACATGAAGTTTTTCTTGGTTTCACACACACGGACACCATGTGACCAAAGCTTGTTTATGGTGTATTTATTTGCTTTCAACATACAATCCACAGGCCTTTGTTCCGTGTTTAACGTTTAATTAAAACCTTCATGTAGTATGAAGCTCCTGGATTAGGGTGCAGCCTCCACTGTTATTTGTATGGTGAGACCACTCCCCCACTCCCCCAGTCTGTGTCTTATCTGATACTGGACCCCAAACAGGCCCAGGCCTCCATCTCCCTTCTTTCCCCCTCCACAACAGTTTCTTTCAGGTTCCTCAACCCCCACACTTGACCCCCTCAATCCCCCCCTTGACAATTTAAGCAGTGACCTCAGTGCCTTTGCTTTTTCGCTTCACCTCCAATCCGCACACACACACACACACACACACACACACACACACACAGCTGTGTTTATCCTCAGCGGGCCTGTGGGAACTTCCTGCTGACCTCAGCAGAGACAGACAAACGCAGCGCCGGCCGCAGACACTCGGCCGGATCGATTGCTGATGACGATCGATGCATAAACGAACACAAACAATGGCCAGACGCACGTAGACACTCAGGACAGACCAGGCTCGATAGAACGATCTGCACAAAGAATCAGGCCTTGTCTAAACTGCCGCATATATATTTCCTCCTCTGTTTTAAAAACAAGCTCCGTTCACGCGACCTTCGCTTTACTAAATATTCCTATCCAGACGAGAACACGGGAAATTACTACAAACACTCATACATGCATGCACCAGTTTGTGGCGATTACGTGCACATCAACAAGCCGTCAAACACCAGAGAAGAATGATGTGGTCCAAATAACATTGGGCGAGACAGAGGCCCGTGAATGTCGGTGATGTGACGTGTAGCGACGCTAAATTTAGCTGCAAACCTGTAATTAGACCGAGCAGCGCTAACCACACATGGAGAAAACGTCACATAGCCGCCATTGTTGTTGTTGTAGTTTCTGGTGCATGTGGCGCATCACACAAAGCAACAGTCAAACATGCTCAAAATGCTCAAACACACAGGAAGAGGTTTGTTTTGCTAAATATCTGCATTCGTATGATGTTGGACTGAAACCTGTCTGAACATCTCTGAGGGAGAGTCTGAGTCTTTGTCGTCGTGACAGTGGATGCGTTGTTTTAACTCACAGGTTTAAATAATCCCACCAGGGCTTATTTTTTTCCACTGTAAACCTGTAAAAGCTGTAACATTAACAACACGCTAAGCACTGAGACGCCACTGACCTTTTCAACCCTGGCTAATGGATAACACGGCTCACACACAGCTACACACACATGGTCCCTCTGGTTCCGTCGCTAAAACAAAGGCCTCATTCACAGTCGTCCCTCTGACTCTCTGTCGCTCGGGGTCGGGAAGTCGAGGTGGGATCCGTCCGCTGCAGCTGGAAAACAGACACAGACATCTCGTTTTATGCACACTCCCAACTGGACTGGTGTAAAAACAATGAACCAGTTTGAATGTATGACTTCCCCAGTCATTAACACAAAACCACGCTCTTCTTGTTTTTAGTTCAGACTTAGTTCACTTCCTCAAACTGGGGGATTTTCCAACACTAGTTTATGGAATCGTATATTTCCACAGGTACAATTCTGTGTTGTTCATAGTGTCTTGTGGTGTGACCACTTTTTCTTTCACATTCGGATCTTTGCCTTTTTTAGTTTCGCTCAGTCTGACTCAGTTTCCAACTTTTCGTCCACCTCAGTTTACACAGGAGTCCGTGCAGAGACGTTACAGCACATTAAAGGCGCCCGGAAAAGAACATTGAAGTCTGCTTCGTTCATTATGAAGCGTCTAGACAACACTCTCTCCATTACTTTCCTCCAGTTGAGCTCCATCACTCCTGAAGCTGGGACTCCTCTCCACGCTGATGCATGCTGGTGCTTTGCTGCAGCAGCTCGCATGACGCTCAGGTTGCATCACCGGTATTAAGTGGCTGCGCCCGTTCATTTAGACCTGCTTATTGTGGAGCCTATAAAGCAGGTGGGACATTAACTCTGTGAAACCTGCTGAGGGAGCCCAGACGATGCTCTCGTCCACGTTCCGGGCGATAGATGCAGCCACGTGAGAAAGTTTCTCTCCCAACAAAACCAATGCCTTTCACAAGAGTTATTGCACCGTTATATAACAAGTATCAGCATGATGACATGCTCACTCGTGGAGCCATAACTAGATGGTACTGAGAAGAGTAGCGAGGGCAGAAAGTTGCGCTCTATTTTTCTGGTAAGCCTGTGCAGCCTTTTTTCCCATAAATACAGCCACCTCATAAATTCCACTGCATCGCTTTGCATCCTGCGTGCCCTTCGCTCCACATACTGAAGATTATTAACAACACTGCTCTCAGTTGTTTGAATGCAAGTATCACAGCGTCCTCCATGGTGTGTTTGGAGCTAAGATATTGATCTTGTGCACAGAGGCAGGGCTGACGGGGGCTGTTTGGGGGAGCAAGCGGTCCGAGTTTCATTATCGTGACCCAGTGCTGTGTAAAATACAGAAGTTGCAGCCTGTGCTAGATTCTTGTTGCAATGCATATTCTTGCATGGGTCGTTAGGATAAACATAAACAATGACCTTTAATTATCAGTAGATTTGATTATCATTCATCATTCTTATACTTTGTGTTGGGGTGGAACGTAGCAAGAAGGTTCCTGGTTCAAATCCTGGTTTGGCTGGAGTTTGCTTGTCTCCCCATGTTCTCCAGGTTCTCCAGATTTCCTCCCTCAATCCAAAGACATTACAGATTGGGGTCAGGTTGACTGGAGACTGAGAGTGAATGGTTGTTTGTCTCTTTATGTCGAACAAGCCTCCAAGTATCCTCTCCTGTGTTTGTTGAGCTGTATCTGGTTGAACTTTACACTGTTTTTCTGCACAAGCAGCCTTGAACGTTCACTCAGAAACAGACTCAGAAACGCGGCCTTGTTGTCTACGGAAAAAACTACTTTCGCAGGGGAGCCTCCAGACGAGGGTGCGGCCGGACGCCACGTCCTGGCTCTGCAGCGGGTTGAGGCTCAGCAGTGACGTGTTGGACGATGTCCAGTAGACCAGAGACAGGTACTGAGCAGGCACACAGTTTGCTGCACTAATACAAAGCATGTGGAAGTTGTGCAATCTCACTTCACTGCAATGTTTCCCGCACAGTGTTCTTTTAAATCCTGGAAATAGAAGCGTAACAAATGGCACCGAGTGACCATCTTTATCAGTTCAGCATCTGAGGTCGAACCTGAAACTGTTTGGATTCCACACAATGTGCGTTTAACTCCAAGACGGAGGAAGCCGGGAATCGGAGCGTCGACTCGAGGGAACGTGATTCAAGCTGATCAGTATGCCGTGAGGATTTCCTCCACTGGTATCACTGCCTGTCTTCTCGGAATGAAAGAGGCTGTTATTGTCTTCTAACCCTTTATTATGTTTCGTATGGGTGGAGGTACAAGATCAAATGATCACATGCGGTGCTGAGAGTGACAGCGTGTGGCTATTTGAGAAGAGGCTTTGATACTCCCCCTGAATGCTCTCATGTGTTGAAAGATATACTGTGATACTGTGATATGCTTCACTGTGGTATATAATGTGTGCCGTGTTGTATTATATACAACCTATTTCATGTGGCGTCACCTCGCGATGCTTTTACTTACTGTGAAAAACAACGTTAGATGGATTCCACAGAGGGACCACGCCGACGGGAAAGGCCTCAGAGTTAAGGACAGATAAAACAAACAGGGGTCCATTAATGGCCGTCGTGTTGCTTTACCATTCGTGTGTGTGTACTTTTGAGAACCCAACGGTATTTCCCAGTTTCCACAAACGCAGGACTGTCTGCGTTGTGTGTTTTCACTGCCGTAAAAAGGACGCAGGTGTCTCGTAGGTTTAACCTGCACCCAGCTCGTGGCATGTCCCAGCACACACACACACCACTTACATACATAAACACACACACACCCTATGAAAGTTGTGTTGCCTCACATTCCCCAGGTGGATCTTTGTAAAAAAATAGCTCAAACCCCTGAGGGCCCTCGAGTGTCAACAGAGCCTCACACCCCCCCAGTTTGTTGTTCGACTATACGTCCACACTTCTACTTTTCTTTCACGTTTTACAGCGGCTACCAGAGAAGTAAAACCTAAAAAAAACACAACCATTCACTTTCACTGAGCATGTGCGTGTCGGTGTAAACAGGAAGCTGATTGTTTACTCTGCAGTCGGTTGCTTGGATACAGAAAATACTGCAAACGATGAAAAGTAAGACGCGGGATTCATTTTCTTGGACCCGCGACATAGTGAACTGTCGCATTTGACTCCGCTAGTTGAGTCGTGAGTCTGGGACGTAACCGTAGCAACGGTGTGAGGCATGTTAAAACAAGAACTTCGTAATGTGGATGTAGCCTAAAAGATGCAGAACAGGAGAACAGCAAGTTGCAGAGTCTGCAGCAGTCGACCTACATCGCGTGTGTGTATTGATGCTTTCATGCACATCTCTGCTTGTGTGTTTCAGCTGAACCGTCACTGAAAAACAACACACAGTGTGAAATACTGCAGCCGACTTCCCTCTGAGTCACTGAGTCACTCGTCAGCTGTCGAGGCTCCACCAGTGACTCGGGGAGTGAAGGTCGCCGAACCCTCGGAGGGTGTTGCAATCTCGCTCCGCAGGTGACCAATGAGGATCCAGAAATACCTGGTGATAGGAGAGCTCCGGCTGCTCTGGCAAAACAACATCTGTGTGTGCATGTGTGTGTGTGCGTGTATGTGTGTGTGTGTGGGTGTGTGAAGAGAGAATGTGTGCCAGAGGGTGTGGTGGTTAACAGGATGGATCGAGGTGATTGAGAAAAACACGGCGTAAAGGTGATTGGACAGATGGTCGGAGGCGTGTGTGTCTCGTCAGACCGGTTCCAAATATTTTTGAGTTCTCGCATGATCTATGTTTGGGTTTCATTGTCTGCATGATTGCACACGAATCCACCACCGCAGCGACATGTGTGTTTCATTTCAAACCCCCCCCCACCCCCTTCTGCCTCTTAGATCATTTTTCATAACATCTCTGATCTCTGCCCCTCGCGGCAAACGGCGTCCCGCGTTATACGAGCCGTGTGGAAACGCAACACCATTTGGCCCAAAGCTGTCCAAATATGGCCCGCGGCCCATTTGGTCACGCCCGCCCACGCCTCGAAGGCCCGGCACGAGAAAACCGTTTCGTCATGTTCCCCTGATTCGATCAGCGGCACTTTCATTACTGGAGAACGACAGAGACAGAGACAGATAACTGCGGATCTTGTTTTTGCTCTTCCTCCGCTGCCGTCTTTTTCAAAACATTCCAGTGGTTTTCAAATGGTGAAAAAAAATAATTACCAGCAGCGCATCTTGTGCAAAATGCTAATAACAGCCAAGGACAAAAACCTCTTCTGTCTCTTTTGGCTGTAGGCGCAGGGTTGGGGGGGGGGGGGGGGGGGGGGGGTTTTTGTGAGTAACAGAATCAACTCATTTAGTCCCTGTTTGCCTTCATGATGTGACCTCGATATCAAGACTATCATTTTCTCTTGACCTCCTTCTTTCTTCTCTCCTCTCTCTCCTCTCTTCTCCTCTCTCTCCTCTCCTCCTCTCTCTCTCTCTCTCTCTCTCTCTCTCTCTCTCCTCTCCCTCCGGTAATCTGCCTTCAGTTAGGTGACAATTAGAGCTTTACTGGAAGAGATGTGGCTGTGGGCTCGGCAGGAAAAACAAGGAGACTTCCAGTACTCCTCTCTCCTGCGGGAGGGGGGGGGGGGGACAGGATTCAGGACTGTGTGAAAGACGTTTTGGGGGTGAAAGAGGTTCAATGGTGCTTTTCTCTCCCTCTTGTGTTGAGCTGTTTTTAGACATCGAGTCGGGAGTTTCCCTTTCACGCATGTAGAACACGGCGGGAGATCGGGTCAGACGTGTTCACAACAACATTCAGGAGAGGGATGGAGTCTCTAGAGCGTGAAGGAGGCAGCACGGGATGTTTAACTTCTGCTGTGGAAATCGTGTTGTTGTTTACAGCACATCAACACCGGCGGAGGCCCTGTTCCACAACAGCACTTCTTCATCTTCATCATCCTCTACGTGAATGGCTCCTCTTTATCACCCTGAGATGTTTACATGCTCCAGTTTCACATCAGTCAGGTGTTCTTCAGCGTTGCAGCCTCAATCTCGTAAAGCGGACTGATGTCAGACTGATGTCTCTATAAAAACCTCATTTCCATTTTCCTCTTCAAGCAAGTAAGAATATATGAGGGTTGACCAAGAGCACTAGTTAAATAATACATCATCTGCTTGACTTATTTTGAAGTTACTGAGTTAAAATACTCGCGGTTCAACATCAACGCGCCTGCTTTACTCAAATATTCTGAATTCTCTCCTGCTGCATCCTCACATCTTCAACGCCGGCAGGAAAAGTCTCGAAAATTGTCGGGAGCAACTGATTTGTACAAGTGTGCTCTCACGTCCAAGAGACAACAAGAAAGTGTCTGACGGCAGCGTTGGTTTAACTTCCTGCCAAATAGTGGGCAGCCATACAAACAGCCACGCGTTCATATACAACACAAGTAAAGGCCCACTTAAGTGCTGGGAAGGAAACAGTGGTTATAGTTTGATACTGAGCAGACGTGTGTGTGTGTGTGTGTGTGTGTGTGTGTGTGTGTGTGTGTGTGTGTGTGTGTGTGTGTGTGTGTGTGTGTGTGTGTGTGTGTCGTGTGTGTGTTAGTGAGTGTGTGTGAGGCTCTCAATGGTCTGATCCTGTTACACTAATGGCTGCAGCCTTGCCATCTTTTTTAATGGCACGCAGAGTTCACGAGGGAGGGATGGATGACATGCACATGCACATTTGCGAGCCAGCATGTCACAGTTTGCACACGAGGCACAAAGGAACACATCTCCATTACGGGGGGGGGGGGGTTTCATGGGATATTTAATCATACAGACAACATGTCTTTCACCTAACAAGCCCTGGCAGTTTAAAATCCCATACAGCCCAACCTCCTCCTCCTCGTATCTGCCTCTCGTCTTACACGAAGCACTTTATCAACGTGGATTCATACACAAAGAATCTCACACTAACAAAGAACACATGCACATTTTTAATTCTATATAAATATCCTCTTCTTTCTCTTTCCAAATAGTTTGAAACGTAGGATCTCTGATTAGAATTCAACCAACTTCCGTCGTGAAAGGAATATGCAAATGAATAAGTTCCCTTTCTTCATATAGGAGAGTTTTCCCGATGTTTTTGTGTTTGTTTGCAGTTTGCACATCCCCCCCCCCCCCCCCCCCTTCCTATATTCCTATTTATAACTTGTAGCTGCTTATCCTCAGAGGAAGAGAAGCACATTGTTGTTGCTTGTTTGCAGAAAACGCACACATATACAGTATCTTCTGTCGAACAGGAGCTGTCGTAGCCTCGAGGTGAAGGAAGCAGGATTATGGTCGGAGGAAATAAATCTCGCTGGTGTCTCAGGACGAGCTGAGTGTGTAGTTCTGTTGTTCTATTGGAAATTCTCTTTTTATAAGTATCGTGCACAATGCAACACGACCAAGACAGTGAGGTGAGGGAGCTTTGCCCCTCTACTGGCAAACTAGAAACATGACGTCCCCCCCGGTAGACTGGGATTGTAGTTGGTAGCATTACTGGAAAAAGAATTAATACACGTGAATTCATTTATTCCATCCCAGTACATCTTGTGAATCGATGCCTTGCTGTTGAGCAATTGATGCAGGTGTAACTAGAATAGCACCCAGTACGGTAGAGTATACCAACACAAGGCCCACAGTTCCCTTATAATCACAGATTTCAGTTCCCAGATTTTCACCAAGATCCATGACCTGGAAAATCAATGAAAATGTAAAAAAAAAAATCAGCACCAAAATGTGATTGGTTCTCCCCGGACCCATACTGTATCCTTTTGTGATAATCCATCCAGTAGTATTTGCATAATCTTGCGTAGATGAAAATGGAACCTTTTTGACGTATGTAATTATATTTTCTTTACCGTAGAACTCCTCCCTTGGTGACACGGTTGACTTCTGTTTTGCAAATGTTGACATAGTGACAACAGCTTTAACACCAGAACCTGCCGAGAGAGTAAAAGTTTCACTGTGGCCATAAAACCGAAGCGGGGCCTTCCAGCACTCTGGATAATAACCGTCGGTATTCGGTTGTGGGTTTTGTGTGTTTCTGTCTGTACACGCAGGAGCCGTTTCTCCGTGTCGTTAAAGCAGAAGCACATTAATGCACATGCATGCAGCTCCAGCCTCGTTACGGTTTATCAGGTGGTTGCAGGTCGTATTAAAAAAGCCCCGGCTCGGCTTCCTCAGCAGGAGCTCGTTGTTTCTCCGCTCACATCCTGGCTCGCAGCATCGCAGCAGACTTCACGGGATCGAGTCAAGAACACAACAGATACAAAGCAGAACGCGACACACCAGTCATTTGTTTTTCCCCAGTTATGTTTTGAGAACATTCTGTGAACAAAATACCTCATTGTTGCCGTTTCAGGACGTTTTGTGGAATTTCTGGTAAAAACAGTTGGATTGTGGGAACATTTTTTGTTTTAACTCAATTTGGATATTGTATCTCTGGAAAGCAATCTCATGACCGCCATGCCGTCTCGTGTTTACACTTTCTTTAACGTCATTTCAGTGAACGGCAGAACCTGTATCTGCGCTGTGTACTGTAAATAAACCCACATCAGCGTTTTGTGAAGATCTCCCGGAAAGGACGGACCACCGGGACTCGTCAGTCACAACATGTTGATCTTATAAAACAGCCAATTATTTGTCAAACATAGGAAGAGGTGACTGACTGAACACCACAGTGACTATAAGCAGGGGACGCATGCATGGAAAAGTCGCGGCGGCGGCGGCGGAGCAGCTGCGGCGTTTGCGTCAGCGCTCGTTACCTTTGGCCCCCGACTGAGTGCTTTTTCTAATTTTGTCCCCTCGACGCTCCGACTACAAAAGGCCTTGTTTGTTTATCAGCTCTTTCCAACCAATCTTTCCAGTTCCGGACAGATACGCCCGTCCTATCAGGCCCCTCAGGGTCACGGAGGACTTTCAAAACACAGATACTCTGTCCATCACTCAGTCGACACGCACACACCACACACACACACACACACCACCACCCCCCCCCCCCCCCCCCCCCCCCCCCCCCTGCCTCCTCCGAATTGATGAGTGAGCATCTGCGTCAGGTTGTGGAGTCCCGGGACTCCTTATCCCCCCCCCCCCTGCTGATCGTCTCTGCCTGTTTATCCCCCTGTGGCACTTTCCAAAACACTACACACTTCTTCCATTACTACCATTCATAATTCACTTAATGTCCTTTTTTAGAGCAGGGTTATTACCCCTCATAAAAGCTGCCATCACACCAGGTAATTTAGTTCGTCACGTCATATCTGCTTTTGGGTTTTCACCCCCACACACACACACACACACTTTCAGCAATAACCGGTGGGGTCGGTTTGCAGCGATAATGTCGGTCGAGCAAACAATCATCTGCTCCGGGAAAAATTGCCCGTTCTTCTGGAAAGTGGACAATGTTTGTACAATGTGAAGTGAGGGAGACGGTGTAACGTATGCAGTGCGCTGATAGCGAGCGGTCGACGCGCTGCTTCGTGTGTATCTCACTTGATATAAGGTTTTCCTGTTATATTAAACCAATACGCGGGAGCTTGAAATAATAGCTTTTGGTTGTTGTTTATACTCAATGCACTTCTCTCCCTCCACTCTTCCGCATTCCCTTCCAGCACCCTGTTCCCCATTTGCTGCCTGTAATGAAATTGCTCTCATACCCTTTGATTCATCAACTCCAGAGACACTAAGAGGAATGGTAATGAGGTAAATGCTGATGTCTCCCTGGCCTTTCTGTTGTCTTTCAACGTCATCCATCTTCCTCCCGGCCTGCCTTCTATAACACACACCAGTCTCTGCTCCTTCCATAGGGTAAATCTCCACCTCTTCCTTTCTCTCTTTCTATTCAACCTTTTTTACGGAAAATACTCATGTTGCTTAGGTTTGATGCTTTTCACTTGATTCAATGTACAGCAACTGTACCATCGCTTGTGGGGCCACACTGCTGAGTAGTCCCCAAAGATCTAAATAGGATATATATATATAATTGGATTTAGCTGCTATTGTACGTAAAAAGCCATAGACGTTAGCTAGTACCGAGCTAGATAGCCCTACAAGCTAATGCTTATCTTTTGAAATTAGCCTTTCAAGTTTTGTAAAATGATCTTTAAGTTAGATTTTTTGTTTATTTGTGTATCCATAACTAGTGTTTAAAGTCGATATATGACACTGACGACACAACAAGCCGTGTTGGGCTTCGCTGCACGGAGCTACAGCTGTAGTGGTTTGTTTTTGGAAGAGGCAGCGAGCGTGGCATCGGTTTCTGTGAAACAATGGTAAGTGCAGGCCTCGTGTTTTCCTCTGTGACAAAAGGAGAAAGAGAACAACTGCGACTGGCTGCAAAAAACTCGACCGACGCTCCAAGTCTGAGTCACAGCTTCATAAGAAATCTGCGACCAGTGCTCGGCCAAAACAGGAAGAAGCTTCTAGGAGGACGTTCGGCTCCGAGGCTTTTAATGTTGTCATTCAGTGCTCAATATAGTTCAGAGTTTTATGTTCCCAGTAAAAACAGGATGGCTATTGTGAACTCAGTTTTTTCCACGATGAAATCACACAAAGCATCACGACTAACAGTTGAAACCTTGAGCTTTAATCACTGCCAGTGCAGTGGCTGTTCTAAACCTGCCTCGTGTCCTGTGGTAACGCCGCGGAGCTACTTCAGTGACTCCTCCTCAAACAGTTCTGTAATATGCTGTCACCTTTTTATTGTTCGTGTGCTGGACCTTGTGTGCAGAGCTTTTTATAAACATTCCAAGGTTCTGAGTGAAGTTAGAAAACTCTGTGTTCATCCTACCTGGTTTATCTGCAATGAAGATGTTAAAGTTTATGTTTTTTAAAGAAATTAAACCAAATTTTGTGAATTATTTACCTATTTGCTGTTATTTTGTCATACATTGCGTCTTGGTCATTTCAGAGATCTGTTAAGCAATCGACACAATCTTCAAGTTCACAACCTTCACAATAAAAGCTCTGTAATTCGGCTCAGTGCCGAGCAGTGCAGAGGCAAAATAAAGACAAATAACCAAACAGGAAATGATTCTGTTTGCTGAGGGACAGACGAATTAGTTGATCGATGCGATGTTTAATCAAACACTTAGATATCAACAGTCAATTCATTGTTTTTGGATTAAAACAACAACCCTTTCGGATGCAGGGACAATAGAAAAATCCAGTATTTTGTATGCACACATTTCTCAAGGATATTTCCCATCCCCCTGAAAAAGGCCTCCTCGTGTGGCGGTGAATTGTATCTTTAGGGGACAAATGCAAATATAATCCATACGGCGTTGTGTGGCGAAGAAAGACAACACAACCAATCATGACAATTCCCCCGACTCACACATTCTACTCCGAGGATCACATTGTCTCCGCTTTCATACCCGGAGACATTAAGCCACGAAGCATTCTGTATTCTAATGTATGTAAAACCTTTTTTTCGCTTCATACGCACAAACGTCCTTGCAGCAAGGTGAAGATGTTTAAATTGTGTGATAGTGTGTCGGTATGAAATCAGGTTATTATTGAGATAGCACAGAGGAGGCGGGGGGGGTGGGGGGGGCGGGTTCAGACGTGGAGCTGATTGTTAAGTGCGAGGAGGAAAGAGGAGCGGAGATTGATCACAAATGTAATTTTCGACACGCGTGGCACAAGCAGAGAGCTGATCTGAATATCTCACGTCGGGTTCGTTGACCCGCCGGCTTCCATTCCTCAATTTGCAAGTGTGATTTCGTCCGTGTGTCTTCTACAGCTTTTTCCTGGTGTGTACGTTCAATTTCCTGTTTCGACACGTCATCGTTATGGCATCAAAACATGTGACAAAGCTCGAGTGCTCTCACCGTTTCCTCACCTCCAGTTACGCTCAGGAGATAAAACACAAGTATTATTACCACAAAAAGAACCAAGTCTTGACAGGGGTGAGATTTGGAACATACATTTTTCTATAGGGCTCAAAAATTACAGAAACAAACAAAAGAAGGGAAAAGGGAAGCTGCTTCAAGGTTCAACCAAAGACATTATTATAAGTCCCTTTTCTCATTCTCTCCCTGCAGCATAACATCATTGCGACCCCCCCCCCCACCTTTCTGTACACATGACCCTGTCTCTTAGGTCAGAGTGATAAAAGGGACCAATTTACCAAAGACCTCTGTGAATATGATTGACTGGGAGGCAAAGTCCGGGGGACACCTTCTCACTTGACCTGAGGAGCCACTCGCAGAGACTGTCTGAAGTGTGACAGGATGGTTGCATGCTCATACTAAAGTTTCCACTTTTTTCCCTTTTGTAAGCATTAAAAAAAAAACGGCCTTGGCCTCGTTGTTTTCATCTCTGTCTTAAAAAAATAAACCACTTCTCCTTCTGGTGGCAGGGAGGCCGTGTAGTAACGCAGACAGTTTCCTCTTTCGGGGAAAGCGTGGGGATTTTTATGCCACCGCTCCAGCTACGGTTTGTGGAGTAAAAACTTTACGGAAAGAAGAGGGCTGGGGGGGGGGGGGGGCGGTTTGGCAGCTAAAGTTTTGTTTGACAAATCCACCTTATTGCCTTCAACTCTTGATTTATTTATTTTCTCTCAGACTGTGCAGCCGTGTGACTGAAAAAAGAGACGAGCAGAGACAAAGGGCTTTCTGCAGATCTCTGTGTGTGTGTCTGTGTGTGTGTCTGTGTCTGTGTGTGTGTGTGTGTGTGTGTCTGTGTGTGTGGTGCAAAGGTCGCTCAGTCTGCAGCAGATGTTAAAAGGCCAGATCACAAGCCTCTGTGAGCGGACGTGGTGAATGAGCTCCTGTGTTCCTCCTCCGTGTCTCTCGTCTGTCTCCACAATCAGCCGAGTTTGGAGCGGCTCACACGTGGAGCGACGCTGGCAGAACAGACGGATGGAAGCACCGACCTTATCTCACCCCCACAAACATAGATTTACAATTTTAAAACTGGTTTCCTTGTCCTTGTGTGTTTCGGACGGAACGAGGAGTGAATTGTGGAATCTGCACAGAGTGAGATAGGAAGATGAGTCGCACTTTGAGAATATATCAAATACGACAGTCTCTACAAAACGCCCTCTTGTAGATGATGATCATGAAATTGTTTTTCAGAATCAGTTTTCATAACAAGGAAATTATTTCCTCTTTTAGCACATAAACTCGTGTTTGAACTGGAAAAAACAAAATTCCACTTTATTCTCAAGATTTCTTTGAATATCAACTTTAAATATATATAGTAGGGGGTCCCTGCTCCATCTCTATCAGTTTGGGGGGGGGGGGGGGGGGGGGGGGGGTCCTTGGCCTGAAAAACTTGAAGACCCCTGCACTAGACAATCTGGCTAAGAACAGAGGAAATGGGCCAGTATATATACTGGGTGACTGATGACTGATGGAAAGCAGGTGAGCTGGGGGTGGGGCAGGTAATGGATCCGTGGGAAGGGGTGATGCAGAGCAGGGGGGAGTGGCTGAATTCTGAAACGACATGAGAATTAGTACATGAAAAACCAGATAACAGAAATGGAAATGCTATGAGCTGACTGAAGTTGTGACAATTTGTAGTATTACAGCAGCAAGAGTCGAAGAGACATCAGCAGGTAATAAGAAACATGTAATACTAGTTGTGAGGAATATAGAAATATGGAAATATATGAATGTAATTAAACTAATGTATACAGTGTAAAGACAGTAAAGATATGTGCAGTGTGAGAATATGTACAGTGGATGTATTGCACATGAGCCGTTGATATTGCACAGGCAGATGAATCTGGCACAGTTAAGAGTTAAAGTGTGAGAGTGCAGTCCATAAGGGGGTGCAGCAGAGCTGCTTGTACATCTGTTTCAGGTTGTACAGGTTTTATCATCCAGCATCCAAGCTCCACCCTCTCCTGACTCACCTGAGAAACCAGGAAGCATCTGTTTCTCCCGGAAGAGACGCAGGCTGAAAACCGAACGATCACATTCACCTTCCAAACCAAACTAAACCAAGCCGGACCAAACGTCCTGAGTGAGTCCAGCTACAGGAGAGAAGAGTGAAACTACAACCTGCCGACGCTCCACACACTGACCGTGAGTTTAACAAACACCTCGACTCAGAGGGGGAGTAAACCTCAGTGAATTCGTGGAGCTGTGACTGACTGACTCTCTGTTTTCAGCTTCACCTGGAGACTCAATGGCTTCCAGATCAGAAGAGGATCACTGCTGTCCCGTCTGCCAAGATGTCTTCAGAGATCCTGTCCTTCTGTCATGTAGCCACAGCTTCTGTAAAGACTGTGTGAAGAGCTGGTGGAAAGACAAAGAAGTAAAAGAGTGTCCAGTTTGTAAGAGAAGATCTTCAAAGATGGAACCACCTTGTAACCTGGCGTTAAAGAAGCTGTGTGAGACCTTCTTACAGGAGAGAGATCAGAGCTCTTCACATGCTCTCTGCAGTCAGCACTCAGAGAAACTCAGTCTCTTCTGTCTGGACCATCAGCAGCCAGTGTGTCTCATCTGCAGAGATTCAGAAAAACACACCGACCACAGATTCAGACCCATCGATGAAGCTGCACCACAACACAAGAAGCAGCTTCAGGAAACTCTGGAGGCCTTGAAGAAGAAGTTACAGTGTTTTGAACGTGTTAAAGTAGAGTTTGAACAAACAGCAGAACACATTAAGGTCCAGGCCGGACTCACAGAGACGCAGATCGAGGAGCAGTTTAAAAAGCTTCATCAGTTTCTGGAGAGGAAGAGGAGGCCAGGATGACTGCACTGAGGAGGAAGAGGAGCAGAAGAGTCGGATGATGAAGGAGAAGATTGAGTCTCTGAGCAGAGACATAACGGCTCTTTCAGACACAATCAGAACCACAGAGACGAGCTGAGAGCTGAAGGCGTCTCGTTCCTGCTCAAATACAAGGCTGCAGCGGAACGAGTCCAGCAGCGCCTCCTGCTGGATGATCCACAGCTGGCCTCAGGAGCTCTGATAGACAAGGCCAAACATCTGGGCAACCTGAGCTTCAACATCTGGAACAAGATGAAGGACATGGTCTCCTACAGTCCTGTGGTTCTGGACCCAAACTCTGCTCATCCAGAACTCGTCCTGTCTGAAGATCTGACCAGTTTGAGACAAGGAGAGAAACAGAAGCTTCCTGACAATCCAGAGAGGTTTGATGAATACATCTCAGTCCTGGGATCTGAGGGTTTTAACTCAGGGACTCACAGCTGGGACGTCCTGGTTGGAGACAGTACAAGCTGGGGACTGGGTGTGTCAGCAGAGCCTGTCCAGAGGAAGGGAGACAAACCGTCTGGATACTGGGGAATATGGTTCCGTGAAGGTAAATACACAGCAGAGTCACCATCAGGATCATCTGATCTCTCTGTGAAGAAGAAGAAGCAGAGGATCAGAGTGAAACTGGACTGGAACAGAAGAGAACTGTCGTTCTCTAATCTTGATACTAACAAACACATTCACACCTTCACACACATTTCCACTCAGAAGATGTTTCCATTCTTTGGCATTATAGGTCACTTGAAGCTGTTACCTGTGACTGTCTCTGTGACGCTGGATCAGAGCAGTTAGAGATAAAGATTTTATTCATCATGTTTATTTCTTCAAGAGAAATCTGCTGAATTTAAAAGTTGAACTCGTTATTCTAAAGCTTTGTTTATTTCTCCTTTTACTTCTCACTCATTTTTATTTCTCCTGTCGACTTTTCCACGTGTGTAAAAAGATTTCATTATTTTCTGATCTTTATCTTTGGTTTGTTTTTTATTTTCATGGAAAATGTTTTCTATCATTTAGATTTTGTGTGGATCCATGAAGTCACATAAAAACACATTTATCAATAACAGCTGATCATTGTTCACATTCAACTAACTTTATTAAAACTCACACATGAGACATGATTCATGTTTAATCACATAAAGTCTGTTCACATATGAAATAATCCAACATATTGAACATTTGTCTGTTTGATGTGATGAAGCCAAAATGATTCTGTCTGTAAAAGTGTTTATTCAACAGCAGCCTAGTGATGTGACTTTAATATTGTGATCAAAATAATAAAAACTATGAAACAGAAACTGAGTTTTGACCTTTTTTAAGTTGAAATGTAAATATAACACTAGGGCTACGTTGTAGCACTGTCGGGCCCGAGCACACGCACGTTGAAGCCTGTTGCGGTCGGTGGAGAGAGCGATCAATGACCAAGCGCACGTCTCCGCGTTGCACGCGTTTTGCGCACTGCGGCAAGGACAAACGCTTCACTTCCTGCGTCCATCACGCGATGTCGATCCTTGCCTGCTAATTGCTCATTACGGTCCACGCTATCAATTGCACATCACACTGTGAACATTTTATGTAAATCGAATGATAGTTGTAAAACAAAGCTTACTTCCTGTTGCCAGTAGGTGGCGCCATCACTATTATTACCTACAGACTAATATATCTGTTCAAGTAGGGGCTCTGATGTAGCGTGAGCAATTTTGTGTCAATTGGACAATGTTACAACAATTCATTTTCACACTGATCAGTAGGTGGCGCTATGACCCTAAACTAATACTAATATATGGAGCTGTTCAGGTCAGGATTGTGATCGTAGGTCAGCAGTTCGGAGGCGGTTGGATAATGCAGAGTGGATTTACAAAGTACTTCCTGTTTCATGGCAAATCAGTAGGTGGCGCTATGACACTGAGGAAATATTGACACATGGAGCTGTTCAAGCTTGGTCTCTGATCATGAGACAGAAGTTTAGCGGTGATAGGACAATGCACACTGGAGTTATGACAACATCGTGTCCTTTGGCGAAGGATGAACCTTCGCCGCACCTCAATGTTTACACGGTTTGAGGAAATGTCACAATTCTGACCATGGTCCAATGACTTGTCTCAGCTCATTTGAGCTGTTTATTGTAAAGCAGCCAGGAGCAGTTCATCAAAGTATGAAACATGTCACTTCCTGTAGCCACCAGGGGGCGCTGTGATTTTAAGTCATGATTTCTGTGTAGATGTCACCAGGCCGGGACTCTTGTCTTACATCTGTAGTTTGGACTCGATTGGACCAAATAAGTCCGACATACAGAACCTCGTGTTTTGATGGCGTGTAATCAAACTTTGACTCCACGCCACGGTCACACCGTGTGACGAAAAATCGATCTTTGAGTTAGTTTATATCTCCGTCTTGTTGTGATGACACTCATCTCAATTTGAAGTTGATCTGATGAAAGCCCTGGCGGACATAAGTATATCCAAAGTAAATCAAATGTGGAATATGGCCAAAATGGCCACTAAATGCAAAATGGCGTTCCTGCAGTCGCTGTTGAGCCATTTTTCCACACCCATTTCAAATTACTCTAATCCAGAATACAATTACTTTTTGGGGTTTTGAATTCTCTGCAAACTTTGGTAACAATTTGAGCGTCTAGGCCTGAAAAAGCCCCAAAAGGGAAAATACAATCCTTCGAAATACATCCTCCTGATTTTGATTGATTCGTAACATTTGGACTTTATTGGCACTCCAACTCTATTCATGAAAAAATAAACAAAAACGTCCTCCTCTAATTTCTCTTCCCGTGCTCGGCCCTAATGATCTCCTGTGGTGTGAAGTTTCAATGTTTTTAACTTGAGAACCAAAATAACACAAGTTCCCAATCACCTGCAGTAAAACTCTGAAGCAAGATAACAGGTGGAAAATCACAGACACACGAGCTGCTGTAGTTTCCTGTGCTGGGAAACGACCGAGTGGCTGAAACGTGGTTTATCGCTCAAGGGCCCCAGAGGTCGTGGGGCCTCAGTTGCAGGTAGAAATGCGGAACCAGTTTTGGACCACGTGTCGCTGAGGCCGACAGCTGCTCGTCACCAGATGCTCGAGACACTGAGTCACATTCAAAGCTCACAGACAATGATATCATCACATAGTAAATAGCAAACAGAAATGTTTGGCTTGAGCTGAGTGACATCTGGCCGAGCTACAGCTTCTCTTTGGGGCAAGTCACACAGAACACGACGATCCCACTCGTACACGCCAACATCTGCCGTTTCGCTGAAACTCGTCCAGCTGTCGGGCCGAGGTCGCCAACTTTCACGTTTGGTTTTTAAGACCAGAGCCGAGAAGGTTGAGCGCTAGTCCAGCTCAATCTCAGTTAACCGACGAGCTTCTTTTCCCCTCTCGTCTTACTGGTCGCGTTGACAAACAGCTCACACGTAGCGACAGCCAAACAATAATCCCCCCCCCCCCGCAGGCTCCGGGTGGTTGTTTCCGTGCAGCGCTGCCATGTTGGAACCGGCACCGACATCTGGTTGATCCGACTTCAAAATCGATCAGCGTCAGAGAGGCAGCTGGAGAATTTGAACACTCGAATTAGCACTCCCACAATTATCACTACACACTCTCACACACACACACACACACCACACACACACACACACACAACACACACACACACACACACACATATAAATGTCCAGTCAGAGGACCCACCAGGCTACGCGGCTCATTACAGCTCTTTAGCACCGACGCAGCCCTGTAATTATAACCCCCCCCCCCCCCCCCCCCAGAGCCCGTCCACATAAAGCCTCTCATTAGCATACAGGAGCTCGGGAAAGTATGAGTTCACCATTGTCCAAGATTTCCCATCTCGCTCTTCCTCTGCGTTTGTCACATTTTCAGGGACTAAACAGCCTGTTTGTCGACAGCGCAGCCAAGAGGGGGAAGTTCTGAGCGGTTCAGGTGAGCTCAAGTGTTTACATATCACATGCCTGTGTGTGTGTGTGTGTGTGTGAGAGTGTGTGTGTGTGTGTGTGGTGTGTGTGTGTGTGTGTGTCAGCAAGAAGGGGCAAGACTGATTTGGTTGGCAGAGGCAAAGGAGATGTAATCAGCGTAGGCAAATGCTACAGTCTGAGAGGACTGTTTACGCTTATCAGCCACATACACAAGTACACAATCCATTTTGCATACACACCACACACACACCACACACACACACACCACACACACACCACACACACACCTCGAACGCACACTTGATCTTCTGTAGTGCAGGATTATCAGACAACTTGTTATGGTACACAGAGAGCAGTTTGACAGATAAGGAACTGAAAGTTGTGCCATCAAATCCATCGTCTGCCGTCATTTGTCGGCCTGTGTTTTTCCAGCGGGCCGGTTTCGGGTCCCCTGCTGTTTTTTTCTCCCCTGCAGGATACATGCAAACACAGCAGATACTATCTCCCACTAAGGCATCTCCGAGGATCCTCCCCAGACCCGCTGATTTGCATCCCAAACAGCCATTTTGTGACGGGCAGCGTGGATTTGTCCAGATGAGTGTTTTAGCTCCGTTTCGTCATAGTTACATGAACATCGCATGTAAACAGGAAGCAGAATTTGATTTGAGTCAAATGATCCGGGGTTATAATTTTAAGTTTGGTTTAATAAATACACAAATATGCCCTGAAGTTTACCGAGGGGACCTATGAAATGAGCAAAAGTACAATTTCAAAAGAACAAAACAGAACAATAAAGATAATTTCCAGGATATTTGGTGTTTTTCCTTCCCAGTCTTCCAGCCTCCCGGTTTTAAAGCTCATTGTGTTCGATCACGAGATGAGCCGCGGAGCGCCCATGCTTTTCCCACGTGCCCACGCTGTTCCCTCTCTGTGCCAGTCTTGTTTGGCGCTGGCTGTTTTCTCCCTGCAGATATAAGAGGCCCATTGAAGCGGCGAGGCCTCGGCAGACAGTCCTGTGGGGGCTGGCAGGGCTCACTAATAACAAGCCGCCTATTATGACTGCGAGACAGATGCAGGTTGTGGTGCACTATGTTTACTGGAATGTGATAGTAGGCCTGTGTGTGTGTGTGTGTGTGTGTGTGTGTGTGTGTGTGTGTGCGTGTGTGTTGTGTTGTGGAGACTCATCAAATGACCATTGTTGATTATGTCTGTGATGTAGGTCAATGGAGTTCTCTGCCTGCCCCTGCACGCTGGACTGTTTGACCCCGAGCTTTGTGAGAGACTTCTTTTAGAGTCACTGGGCTGTGGAGGGGCGGCCTGTGTGTGTGTGTGTGTGTGTGTGTGTGTGTGTGTGTGTGTGTGTGTGTGTGTGTGTGTGTGTGTGTGTGTGTGTGTGTGTGTGTGTGTGTTGACTGTGTGTGTGTTGACTGCCCTGCTGGGAGGGGGAATGATGTCACCGATCTCTGTTGTACAATCGGCCCCGTTGATGTCTCCTGGCGGTCTGGAAAGAAAAGGCAGTGTGTGCCGCGGCGCCCTGAGGCTACGCTGCACTGTCAGTTACCACTGGTCAGCACCCGGATTAAAGACTCTCTAGAAAATGCACTTATCTCTGTTTGGAAACAGACAATGGTGAATTAACCTTAAGGGAAAATCTCCCCTTAAACCAGACTGAGTGGTAGAGTGAGTTTAAAGTGACTCAATTAGCTGCTGTTACGCAAAAGTGGAAAATATGTAGTTGTAACCAGCCTAAACAAAGTGTGGGAGAACGTGTCTGAATGCTCAAAGTTAACATGTGGAGTAAGTGAAAGAATTCCGCATGTTTATTCATGTGCCTGCTATTTTTATTGCATTTTCTTCTGATGTGGAAATCACATTGTTCTGTGATATCTTCCTGCGCCAAAGTCTTTATTTCCCAAAAGGGGAAGAAAGGCAAAAAATTGATTTACGATTAAAACGTAGCACAGAACATGGAGCGTCTTTTTCTTTAGAACAATAGCTGCAATTTCTTTTAGCTTTCGACCCCTTAAATAAATGTGTTTATACTCGTCTCGTGTCAGGTTAAAGCCTCAGTAAGTCTCAAAAGACAGTATTTCTGAAGAAATAAGCAGAAACATAGAGATTTATTTGTTTTTATTCTGAAATCCTGGGTATTTTGAGACACTTAGATATTATTATCAGAATAATAACACTTGATTTGAATCCCTATTAATAATCTGTAAGCATTAAACACATATGTTACATATACAGCTGATGTAAGTCGATGTAACCAGTGCTACATGTTAACTTTTAAGCATGTTACATATTTATTGTGATTGTTGAAGGCTAATAAGGATTTTCTAAATATCCTATCTCCATTCTTTTGCCATATTCATTCTTGTTTTCCAGTACCTGGTGTAGACCTGTAAGCTCTTAATGAAAAATTATATAAATACATATATTAAATAGTAAAACATGTTATTTAGCATGAACGGGTTCATAAAAGTGATCATGGTATCAAGTTTTGTCTTTATAAATTGTTGTTTCATCATACACAGAATAAACATTACATTTACTATTATTTTCTGCTTATAGATTATAGATACAGCTTAATTCCAGCTGTTCAAGAGGCCTTTTCAACTCTGTAACACAAGAGCAGCTCAACTTCCTCGGTACGAAGCCTCAGTCTCATCGCGTCTCGGTCGTTTGACACCAGAAGGACAAAAAAGAACCTGTTTGTCCTCTATAAGCTAACATTTTAACATTTCGCCTATAAAACAATGCTCTGCATCACTCGACTGATTTACGGACTGTAGCATAATGGCCACTTGTGTGCACACACACCAGCCTGCATAAATCAGGTGTGTGTGTGTGTGTGTGTGTGTGTGTGTGTGTGTGTGTGTGTGTGTGTGTGTGTGTGTGTGTGTGTGTGTGTGTGTGTGTGTGTGTGTGTGTGTGTGTGTGTGTATCCATGTGATTCCATGTGTGTGCGGTGAAGGAGACTGGAACCCGGTACCTGCCGTGAAGGTCGTTCTTTTGCCCGTAAACTGCTCTCCCACTTGTAATTAGTGCTGATGGAGTGTGACAGCGGCTGTGAAAGGTCGTCTGGTAAAGCAACAGATCTGATGACCCCGGTGCAAAGGGAATAACAACACACACGGTGTGCATGTGTGTGAGAGAGGGGGCGTGCTCTTCTCTCTCTGTGACATTGGGATGTGGTGAGAGCCTGGATTCCTGTCATCCCCCCCCCCCCCCGGCCGGCCTCCAATCTCAGCATCATTGTCAAAATACCTCGTTGCGTCACTTGATCCTCTCCCACGTAGTTACATAAGTACATATACGCATGGGCAACATGTTTCTACACACACCGACGCATGTGTATATACATAACACATGACGAAACCACGCAATCTGTTGTGCAAGAGATGTACACATATTAAAAAATCCTGCGTGGGCGCTTTATGGACGCTTTCCTTCCAACTCTGACTGGGCACGTCATTTATGAGGCAATATAATCATCATAACATTCCTCTTCCTCAATCTTTCCCTCCTCCTCCTCCTCCTCCTCCTCCCTCTGTTCTCTCATTGTTTCTTTCCGCGCTTCACACCAGCTGATTACATCTTCAGCCTAATGGCCATCTGCACACTTCTCCCTGTTTATTTAGGGTTTTTAACGACTTTCTTTTTTTTCCGTGAATGAGCACAATTTGAAGGCTGATTCGTGACTGCGAGGCTGCGGAAAGGCTTTTAGACATGAGATTTTCTCGAGGGGCCGTGGGCGAGAACACAAATGTCTGAGTCGGGTGCTCTCGACATTCTCTGGAAGTTTGCTGACAGCCCTCTGGTAAAATGGCCACTAAATGGCTGTTGACGACGTTTCAACACGTGATGGACGCAAAAGTACATACAAATATCTCAGGATGAAGAAAGAGGAGTCGTACACGTAGAAGATGCCAAATACGAGATTAGAGAGTTTTTGGCGATAAGGGCAGATGTCTGTGTCGATATGTTGTAAACAGAAAACACATGACGCCACCTCTCGCCTGAATGTTTCTGACATTTCCCTGTTGTTGTTGTGAGCGACTCTCACGCAGCGAATCTCCTCCTACGATCTCCACATGTGGGAAACACCAGAAAATGTCCAGACCCGACAATTTTCCTGACATTTTCCAGAGGTCACGTCTGAAAGCAGCTTGGGTTTAATTCTCCGACAACGTGGACAGGAAGCAGACCGTCTTATTTTTAAACCTTACACTTACAAGGCATTTCATTCTTTTGTCTCGCTCATGCACTCACACTGCTTAATGTTTTGTGGCGCGTGGAAAGAAGAAAGATGCAGACAAACAATGATCTCACACGGATTCTATCCTCCCACTGGACCCAGGTCGCTGCCCCTCCCCCTGCCTGCCCTGAAGTGTCCCATGGGTTTATCTCTTATTTATAAGGATTTGAATTCGGCACCAGCGAGACACAAAGACCTTCAACCCTCGAGTTCCCAAGAGAAGAGACGTCTGCTTGACTATTTTAGTCTTTTTTTTGTATTTTACAATTAAAAACCTAAGCTGAGATTTGAATTTGAATCAGAAAAACATCCGCAGAAGAATGTACACGTCATCTTCTGCCTCCTCGTTTGACCTGCGCAGTGTCCTGCTGCGTTCTTCATCTGTGAAAGTGGAAACTCTTCAAACGGCTTTACTGTAAGACCAGCGAATGGCTTCTATCGATCCATCAATATATCGACGCTCGGCTGACGTAGCATGTCAGGCGAATGTGTGCGGAGAGGAGTCTCAGTCTCGTTTCAGCCCAGAGGCTCATGGGATGTATGATGCTAATAAATTTAGTCGAAATCACATGAAGTAGCTGCATCGATTGGAAGAATGACATCATCCTCCTCCCCCGCCTCTCTCAGCTCTCTATCCCCGCCGGAGGGAGCCGAGCGGGGGGAGAGAAATCTTTAACCCGGAGAGATTCTCTTTCAGGATGACGGAGTGTTGTTGATGTTCTTCTTCACCTGTCTTGCGTTTCGTCCCTCACACAACCTCACATACGTGCACGCTCACGAGCTTCCGCACTACGGGGGGCGAGGTTTAACTTTAAGTTTCCACATTAGTCTGCTGCAGACAGGATAGGGCAATCTATGAGACAATTACATTAGAGCGCCGAGCGTGTGTGGAAGAGCTTCTCACACACTCAGGGCGAGAGCTAATGAATACGAGGTCGTGGGTGTGTGTTGGAGAGAGGTTGGTCGGTGGCGACGTAAAGGGCGAGCGAGTGTGCGAGCGCAGCTTGTTTTCAGCCTTATAAATGCTTTTGTTCCATATGAAGTTCTGCAACATATGGACATTTAGAGCTAATTGGTTTGGGCAATAAAGAAGGGTGTTTTAAAAGGTGGGGGGGGGGCCTTTCTTATTTTTTATAGCATTTAGTGCTTGGACTGATTCACCATTTTTAACTCAGCAGAACCAAACTTTTAAGTTGTTTTGAATTAAAGGAACATAAAACATGTAGAACATGTAAAATAGCCATAAAATATTTAATCACACATTAGCTTAGCCCCCAAAAAAGACGCAAACTAAGCTGTTTTCAGGAAAATGTCCGGAAATTCCTGGAGTTTGGCTTTCGTATATATATAAAGAACGGATCAGGAGATTGTCGGATACGTTCACAACAACAGGAAAATAAACGGAGCCAGCGTTGCCAGAGGGGAAACGTTGGAAGCATAGAAGTATCCTAGCAGAGGTTTAAAAGATAACTGCACGTGGGTCATTTCCAAGAAAACAATACATAAACAATAAATAAATCGTTTTATAAGGTTTGGATGACCAAGCGAATGACTCCGCCTACAAATGCAACCACAGGAAAAAACACGTTTAATAAACTAGCTTTGTTTTCGTGAGAAAGACAAAGATGTCACGTGAGAAGAGACGCGTAGAAAACAGAGGTATGAAGATTACAAACAAGCACACAGAGAGTATTTGAGGTGAACGTCTGGACTTGTAGATAAACGTTTATATCCAAGCGAGAATCTATTGCCTGTGATTTTTCAGTAAGATTGTATTACCCTCGTTATAGACTATCTCTCTCCATCCCTCTCTCTCTCTCTCTCTCTGTTTGTCTGTTTGTCTGTTTGTCTGTGTGTGTGTGTGTGTGTGTGTGTCCAAAGCGCTGGGTGACTCATCCAGGGTGAGTACGCCCTGTTCTATCCCCATCAATCCCTGGCTCATCCTCTCTGCCTGCCCCGGGGAGCTGATGAGATCTTCTGCCAAAAAGGGCATGACCACCTGCCCTCAGCAGATAGTCATCCAAGACGTAACCTGCCTCGGGTTGTAAACACTGTAAACACCAGCATAAAGCAACATGTTCTTCTTTATGTTTGTGAGGAGCACAAAGAACCGACTATGCAGATCATCATTTACTTCTTTTCAAAACCTTTGGCTTTCCAGAAATGTGACCAGCGATAGTCTCCTTCGAGTTGATCCAGTTCGGCACAGTAACACCCTGCAGTAGTTAAGAGCGGAGAGGGACGGGCAATTATTTCTTTTGTCTACAAGGCTTTTCATGGTTGTGCTGCAAGCTTCAGCTCAGGTGACAGCTGATCGTAGCCTCTGACCTCTCTGTGGAAGGGTTTCCATGTGTGAGGAGGGGGGGGGGGGGTGGCAAGAGAATTTAAGGGACCCTAAGCAAAAGGGACACGTGATCCCAAACCTCATGATCTTCAAATGAGGTGCACGAGGCATTTGAATACTGATTTGTCTGAAGCCTCGATGCTTCAAAGTATTCAGCTCAGCCCTAATCTCTAAGAATCCAAAGTGTATAAATCAACGACTTGTTCAGTACGATTTCACGGTAACACACAGGAGCTTCTTGGAGTCTCCAGCGGTTGCCTGACGACCTTGATCCCCTCCTGCTTGCAGGTTTTATGCTGAAATAAAATAATCTGCTGCCTGTAGCTTCACATTCAGCAGCGAGAGTTGTGTCATTCCCTCTTTTGCACAAGACGTTCTCTTTCAGTCTTTGTCACTTTGTAGCATCTGAAGTTCGTGTGCATGGCATTTTCCCACCAAGTTTCATAGTAATCCATCCAGTAGATTTTGTGTAACGCTTCTAACTCACAAACACACAACAAACAAAAACATTGCTCATTTTATAGATATACGAGACAGTGTGGCCTTACATTTCACTGGACATTTTTGTAGTGAGATTGTTTCTTTAACTATTCCTTTCATTTTGTATCCGTCAAGAAGCTGCTGCTGTGTTTGCTTTGTCTGCACCGAAGCTCAACATATGTGTGTCTGTATTCCTTTGTGTTACACGTCAAGGTGTCTAGCTGTGTGTGTGTGTGTGTGTGTGTGTGTGTGTGTGTGTGTGTGTGTGTGTGTGTGTGTGTGTGTGTGTGTGTGTGTGTGTGTGTGTGTGTGTGTGTGTGTTCCCTCATGCCGGACCATGAGATTAAAATGCTCTGACCATTTATCTCTCTGTCATATCTATCAAATATAACAAAGACACACAATCCCCCCCCCCCTCTCGGTCCCTGCAGCTTTTCCTATACGTCCCTTCACATTCTCCTGGTCAATATTTGTTTCTCTGGGCGCCGTTCTCACCTATCTGTTTATTAATCTCCTGTCCTTTCAAATATATGGCATTTAATTATAAATGGATTAGGAATTCAGGTTCTGAGTATGGGGGTAGAGGGGGGGGGGGGGGGGGGACAGAATTGATGGAGGGCATCGCACACACCGTGACACAAGACGAATGGCCTTTGTAAAAGTTGCTTCCATTAAAGCCTAATGCAGGCGAATTATGAGGAAAGATTGATTGGCGCCGTTCGGAGCGGCGGGCGCTGGAAATTCGATGGTTTCTCCAGAGAGCTGCAGTGAAACCAGCGAGAGCCCAGTCCTCCGTGGCCGATTCGCCGCCTGGTTCGAATTTGCTGCAGGAGCCCCGAGAGCGAGAAGCCTCCATCATCTCGTTCCTCTTTTCATTTCCGCCTCTTCTTCAGATGCAGAATTAGAATTCCCATTCAAAGTAGGTCAGCGCCCCCTCTCTTCCCTTCGGTTGCCCCATTCTCCCGCTGCCTCTCTCTACCTCTCTCTCTGTCTCGCTGGCACTGTTCCCTATGTAATCCCCATCCGAAGAAAAAAGAAAAAGAAACGAGAGATGAGACTCGGCCGCTTTGATTCCACTTACTCCGCTTCAAGCTAATTTCTTCGTTTCCCTTTGTGCCCTTCTTCTCAGTCCTCCTCTCGATGTCAGCTCTGCTCATCACATCTGCCTCAAACTCTTCTTCTCTTCCCCTCTCTCTGTCCGTCCATCCGTCTCTCCTCCTCTTCCTCCTCTCCTCGGGTTATCCATCACTGTCACTGGAGTCCTTTGCAGAGCCGCTGAAATTATACATCAAGGTTGCCCCCCCAGCCTAGAACTCTCTGATGGCTCCTGTGCCGCCTCTCGGGCCGTTTAGCTAATGCTCTTATTAATGGGGGCTCTGTCTAATGCTGAAGGACGCTTTGACAGGACAGAGCGCTTGTTGCAGGGATGAGAAGTTAGATCATTAAGTCGCGGGACAATGTCTCTAATCACCGGGTCATCTTGTCATGCTAAGTGTGACACTAGAACATGCTATATTCGCTTTAAGGACACCCCCCCCCCCCCCCCCCCCCCCCCCCAGGCCAGTGTTCAGCTGCAACACTACAGTATTGTCGGGAAAACAAGTTGAAATTCACTTTACAGTTGCTAATCCCTGCTGTGCTCCATTGTTTTGACAGTTGGGGGGGGGTCTGCTTGTTTGCTTTCTCACCCAGAATGTGGTGCAGGGATTTGCAGGAAGCTGGAGGTCTGAGGAGTCTGGAAGCTTGTCCGGTGACAGATTGCCGCATTGGGCAAAGTGGGCACGTGCCCATGGGCCGTGGAGCCGAGAGGGTCCTTGGCCTTAGGAATTATTATCAGGCCCTTTTTATTGCCAGTATTGGAGTAAACAAGATTTAGAAAATGTTGCATGGTTATTAAATCTGACTGCTCCTGTCGGCAAATGTGAGGGAGAGCGGTCCTTGTCTGGTCTTTGCAGGACAAAACATTCTGTCACTCATGATCACTGAATCAGAATTCATCGGGGAGTTGGACCTTCAGGACTTTTTCTATTACAGAGGGTTTTGTGAGGTCCAATGTGGCTCTGTATTACATTCATCATTACTTTATATGAACCCCTAAAGACGTACTTAAGATAATACCTTAAACCTGACTGTCTATATGAATATTATTATTAAATAACTTCATGCTACAAACTAGTACCTTAGGTTCGACACTTTATTCGTATTGATCGTGGGACACTGTGTTTTTAATCTCTCCATCCTGCTTGTGTTTAAAGGTTGAGGGAGCATCATGGATTACGACTCTCTCCTTTTACAATCAATTTGTGATTAGTTTCATGTCTCTGTGTCTCACCCTCTCTCTCTGTCCTCCACTTTAATTGTTCCAATCAAAGCCGTAAACACGAGGAGGAGGAGGAGGAGGGGAGGAGGAGGAGGAGGAGGAGGAGGAGGGGAGGAGGAGGAGGAGGGGAGGAGGAGGAGGAGGAAAGTGTATGTGTAAAAGCTTTGCGAGGGGCGAAAAAAAAGAAAAACCCTGATAATCCATTTTAATTACCAAGAACAAAAGGAAAAGGCAGTCACTTGAAGGTGACGCAGGGACATTCTTCAAAGGGCCTGTCTCCATGGCGATCGCTGTGGGCAGGACCGACCCCTGTGGCACTCATCGGCCTGTGAATGCGCCTCTGTCTCCGACTTGGGGAGAGCTTCGTAGATGCCATCAAAATAAAAGAAGAATTAGCTTGAGGCCAGTGAGCGATACGGTACAGTTCTGAAATTCACTGTCATGTTTAACTCCTCGGTTACGGTTTTAATAAAAAACAGACACACAACAGCTTTCAAATATCCACGAAGAAAATAAAAAAATGCATTTGTTCCATTGTTAATGTGACCACTTTGGCGACGGCCCTCTCTTTGATGGCGTGTGCAAACTGCAGCGGTCCCGAAGGCAGCAGCACCACAAAGCTCAGCTTTATCTTTTACAAACACATGCTGTCGTTCCTCTCGCCTCCTGCCCCGTATGGTGGGATTTCCTCGGCAGGCCCGGCTGCTGAATAGGCCGCTGCTAATGAAGGGGTTTAGTGCTCGGTGTGTGGTGAGGTGTGCACAGGTAATATCATGATCCTTTTATTATACGATCCAGATACCTGTCCTAGACCCACCTGCCATGGGCTATAATATCATACGGACATTTTAAATCTGTCCCACGGAGAAACATGATGTAAGTAATGTTAGATACTAGCTTTGATCTTGTTATATAATCTTCATTATGTGTAGATTTGTATCATTTTCTTTATCTAATCATCCCAGTGGAGCTTAATTGTTTTTGAACTGTTGGACTTTTGGCTCTTTGGGACGGTCCCATGTTCATTTATACATTAATTGCAATCAGATGACAAGATGTTCACCGATCGCTGGGATAATTTTATTATCTATTATTTTATAGCAACTAATAAATCCACAGGGGTCAGGAGTACACGCCATAAAGCCTATATATACGCCCAAAAACCAAATCCTGTTATGATAGCAACATAAAGCTGCTTTTGTTTAGGAAAGTCACGACATTACAGAGAAGTTGAAGAAATCGGTATTTAATGTAGAACTTTTTTTAAATATGAATTTTGCAAAATAGAAATGAACAACATGGACTTTTACTTGAATTTGTTAAAACATCCATTCTTTGTTTACTTTCTTAGTTTTCGTACCTATTCTATAATGACCTTATAATTTGTATTTAAGGCATTTCCTACTATAACCTTGGAGGATTCATTTAGCCGTTTATAGTCTAATTTAGCCTGGCGGATGAATTAAGTCAGATTTGAAACTATCGCTCCACAGAGAGGGTCAGTGTTTGCCTGAGCAAAGAATATTTGAACAATTAATTTCACACAGAGTATGAGAGAGAAGAGTCGAGGCGCTGGAATTCCTCTGCCTTTACCAATTAAAATCATCTCTCTCCTCTTCTTTCACCACAATCATCCACTTTGTGACACATATTCCAAACACACGCACCTTCGCACTCAACCAGCACACTCTCTTATTAATCTTTTTATTTCAGTGGAACCAAATCCAAGTCAAGCAGCAAACAGTGCGCTAATCTTCAAAGAGCGGCTTTGCTACGAGAGGGGGGCCATTTTACGTTCCACTAACATGTTCCTGCTTTTACTTAATAGCACGTGGTCGAGAATTCCCTCGTAAATACAGAGGGTTCCGCTCCGGCTCAACGCAGCAACAAGGAACCCTGTTCTTTTGGGGCGACGACAGATTTCATCTAGACTGAGGTCACACTGTACTTGTTAATGTAAATGCGTGTGCGTGCTCAATGCTAGCTGACAAATCCAGTTCTGCAAGGTTTTATATATTATTTTTTACGTCAGCAACTCCAACGACCAATGAACAAAAAAACAAAAACCCACTCGATAAGCCTCTAAACTACAGCCAGCCACTCGCACGCTCATGTATTACAGTGCTTAGACGCACGCACAAAGCAAGTGTGCGGCTAGTGAGGTAATCTGGCCCTCAGATTATTGTTTAGCAGAAGAGACGTGAGTATTCAAGGTGTCACCTTCCATGCAACTCACACTTGTGGTGTGCGTCACACAGTGGAGGGTGTTAAAAGGATGGACAGTGCGTAGGAAGGGGACATTTTTCAGATTTAAATCCCATGTGATGTCAGTGTTAACAGTCTTATCTATATGAGGGTACAATAAACTGCAGGAATAAAGTACGGTAGCCCTTAGGGTCAAAACCCAGCTCCATGCTGTTGTGTGTTTTAATGGACTGTATATAAAGGTCTGGCTGTGGTATAGTTTATAAAATCCTGCACGTTGGTGAATGGGACATGGACCGAACTAAAAGGTCAAGCTTGTTAAATACATTTTTCGTGGACACTGACCGTAGAGATGAGAGCACCTGCTCCAGAGAATTAAATCGATCTAAATATTAAATAATTATTCATACGTTATCATCGATCAAGACGCCTAAGGGGAGCTGTCATGTCGTCCATCTTTATTTACAGTCCATGGTGCAGACAGGTAAGCACATGAAATCATAAAAGACAACAACCATATCCTCATGCCAACTCTCTCCTTGAGTTGTACCTGTGCTGACATTGTTTCTCCACCAGTGCAGGTGGGACAGCTGCTGTATCAGGAGCCGAGTGGCACGACCACCGCGCCCTGATCGGTACATGACACTCTGTGCCAACCTGCCCTGCGTTCTCTTTTATTTATAACTCCGCTGTCACTTGTGTTATCTGCTGCTCATCAGACACTGATACCAACGCGTCCTTATCTGCTCTGTTCTCTCTGTGAAGTTCTCACTGTGCTCACTTTGTCAGCTGTCAATGCTCTCGGCTTGTTTTCCTTGCTGTTGACTTCACCTTAACCCGCACTGTTCCCCTCCGTTAGAATTTGGGCAGCAGGCCACGGTTATCATCGGAGCTGGGGTTTTTTCCGTGGCACCGATGAGCGTATCACCTTCCACATCTCATGCCCTGTTCATCTTGTCACAGTTCATTTGCTACGTAGAGTTTGTAATCTCCAAGTAAGCCTGACATTTGATCGTACCTTTTGTCCGCTGACTCATTAAACCCTATTAAAAAGGAATAAACTCTCCTGTTGTGTGTCTTATCTGATGATTGGGCTCAAAAAACAATAGCCGAGTTTTGGCCTGTTCGGACAACATCAGCAAATAATAACAAAGTGCGAACATTCCTGGCTCCCAGGGTGCGCTGCACGTCAACGCTTGATCAAGAGCCTTGCCGTCGCGAGTAAAGAAGCCAATTAACTTCCTCTGTCACCTTCCAGCTAAGTGGAACCAACGCTGAAGGCTGTACAAATTGCAGCCAGGAATCTAATTTCAGATGAACACACACCTCAGGCCCTCGAGAACGGGAAAAAAAGTCAATCTGAAGAAATGTGATGACTTGCACTTGCTGCTCTGTATTGGGTTTGGCCCGTCGAAGCCGTCGCTCTCTTGGTCGAGCTGCGGGCCGGGCAGCGGCCCAGAGGAAGGTGGAAGACGTCTTAACCCAGAGCAGGCGCTTTATTAACGGGATAACATTTTGGAAGATATGCTGGTTAGAGAAAGGAAAAAATCAATATCAAATTTATTTCTGTGCGTGAAAGGTTTAGCGTAGCTTAGCATCAAATAAAATTGTTTGTGTTGCTCCATCAAAACTTGACAACCACAACTTAAAGCCTGTTGTATTTCTAACCGAGCAAGTTATTGATTCCTTGGCCAGAACTGTTGTTCATTTAATGTTCACAGTTCATGGTCGAGCTTAAGGAGACATGTGATGTGTTTTCTTTCCTCTAGTGTCTAGTATAGTTTTTGTAGCTTGTGTATGTAAAATGTCTGCAAAGTTAAAACACCCAAGGTCTGTGTTCAATGGAACTTCTCTCCCCCACAGAAAACACTGAAACTCCTGAAACGCCTCGTCAGTACTTCCTGGTATCATGGTGTCACGTGACATCGCAATGTCCGACATTTGCATAATGCACACCTAAAGGCTAATCTGCCCCAAAGTCGTGGACCAGCTGGCCAATCAGGTCAGACCTGGCTTTATGGGGGGGGGGCTTTAAAGAGACAGGAGGTAAAAGAGGAGCTGCAGCAAAGGACAATATGAGGAAAGTGAAGATGAGAAGAATATGTCTCCTTTAAGAGAGCCTATTAAATCTGTTAAAACTGAGGGACGTTTTGTGACTTTCCGACCGCAATGTTTTTCATTTGGAGGAAGCAGACCCACGTCATCACATCAGACACGGCAAACACAGCCTCATTGTATTTTATACTCGCCAAATCAAAATACACCATCCCTGCAGCAGCGTATTTTAACAAATACATGGAAAATGGAAATACTGTTGTTCATCATGACACGGTTACAGCACACAACTCCTCCTGTATGAGATTTGGAGACTAAAATAGTTTGCGAACTGCTGATATCTGTGTAAATCATAGTTTTGGTGAGACAGTAAACAGAGTTATTCCTTTTACTTGTTAAACTTCAGAGGAGTTACAGGGTAATAATGTGAGAGTATAATAGCAGAGTGCAGTGGTTATGGCCGCTATTTCACTGCATGTTTTTACAACAGGTTTTACCACAGTTAAATACCAGCTCCCTTTGCCTCGCTGGCGCTCTGTCATCCTGTCACAGTATAAATTTCCCTCTGCGCAGTTCTCTCACTCATTCTGAAATGAGATCGGGCCCTTCTCACCATCTTCACCTCGCCCCTGTCGTCAAAGAACAAATTGATGGGAGCTTGGAAACGTGCCCGAAGCTTTCTCCGGGACGTGACATCACTCTCGTACTCCTGTTAATGTACAAATGAGGGGGAGAGAGGAGAGATTGCGTAACATTCACACGTCGTCCTCCTCCGCACGTTCATTTGTTCGCTCTAATCTCGACTGACGTTTCCCTCCTCTTCTCTTGTCTCTCAATCTAGATTGTGTCTCGATTTTGTTTCTCAATCTTCCTCCTATTTACTCTATTTTCTCCTCGCAGCCGCCGTCCCCTCGGCCTCCGCCACCTGAAGACACCGACAGCACTGCACAGCGCCAATTTCCTGAGTGCTGCTCACCGCTGCCACTCCATTAATTACTTCAGAGGCGGAGGCGGGAGGCAGGGACTGTCAGAGCTTGAGCCTGGATCAGTGTGGTCCCTCACAACTTCCTGCCGTCCTCCGGGATGACGGTGGAGGGGGCAATACCTGTCATATTCTATAGCTCCTATATGGGGCTGAGCTGACAACCGGAGATTAGTTGTCTTTGTCGCAGTCCTGAGAGGCTCGGTGGCGTTATGGCCTGAATACAGGATGAACGGCTTTGGTTTTGTCGTATTTTCCTTTCTTCAGCGCACAAAGACACACATCTGCGCTCCTTTTTGTTCATTTTTGTCGGGTTTCAAAATGGTGTCAAAGAGGAGATGGAGTGTGTTTGTATATTAAGCCGCCATCTTGCACGTCGGCTGTCGTCAACAAGGACGTCTTTAGTTGTCAATCATGAGATTTCACATTGTTTATTGTTTAAATCATACACTGTAAATAAAGGTTCCTCCCACTATCCAGAAATGAAGCCGAAATATCCCAGATACGAAAACTGCAATCTTCCGCCGATGACGTCATGTGGACACAGAGTCTTTGCACTAGCGATGGAGGGATGGAGCCACGACAGCGAGGTCCAACTGATGCACACGTTCGACCAATCGTTAGATCTTATCACACTAACGTTTGATCAGTGTGATAAGAAACAAAAAAACATCTTTGAGAGAAGTTTATTTTGAATTTTTGGTTTAGTTCATATCCCATCCACCAACATAGAGGAGGTAGAGGCTATGACTTGTACTGCAGCCAGCCACCAGGGGGTGATCAAGATGATTTATCAATCTTTATATACAGTCTATAGTCTCAGCAGCATCATGTGGAAGACTCAGTTGTTGCTTTTTCCTCTTAAGAAAACTGGTATATTTTGGGGTCTTTTTTTGAAATTCACGAGTATATTACAGCTCTGTTTTCTGTTTTTAAGGATTTACGTTAAGTCTCTGAGTATTGAGATGAGCAAACACATTGTTGGTGTTGTTTTGATCGGAGGAAGGGAGCAGGATCTATGGACGTCGCCATGGCAACTGCCACCACACGTTCTCCCTTTGAAGACATTTAAAACCCACTGTATGTTTCCTCTGCACAAAACACTATACATACACACTTTTAAAAAAAAAGCTTTCTGATGTTAAGCTGCGGTTTGACACAGAAATATCCCCCCCCCCCCCCCCCCGCTGTGTCTCTATGTGTTGAGCTCTTGAACCTGATATCACAGTGGCCTGTTTTGCTTGAACATGTCGGGGTTGGATCCAGTCGTCACGGTTTGGGTCTCGTCTGTGATGTTTTACAGTCTTTGCTTTACAAGCCCAGAGAAATGAAACAGGTTGAAGCAACTTAAGAAGCCATGAACGCCTCCTTTGCCTCCATAGTAACTACTTGCCAAACCTAGACCTAATCTTTACCTTGCCTTAACATAAACATAACTTTAACCTAAACCTAATCTTTAACTAAACCTAGCCTTAACTTAAACTGAGCCTTAACTTAAACCTAAGCCGAAACTTGTGTAAACTATACTCATACATACCTGTGAGTTTGGAAACAGATTAAGGTCCCCACAACATAAGTAATACCTGGACCACACACACACACACCACACACACACACACACACACACACACACACACACATTCAGCCCAACATGTCCTGACATGACACCTCATGGCATCCTGTAAACTCGCAATAACACAGCATGAGCTCTCGAACACTCAAACCCTTCACACACACGACACAATACACATAGAACTCAAAACCAGGTCCAAAAACAACTAGAAATATGAGATTTTTCTCTCTTGTCAGAGTCTGAGACGTCAGAGGGTGAAAGTGAAAGAAGATTGGCTTTATTCTCGTTCACTGCCCACAACACACACACACACACACACACACGTTAAACTCTGGCAGTTCTTCAACATGTCCTCACTTGTCTCCATAGCCTTACCTTTCATATGGTAATATGGTTTGATATATTTATCACCAAAATAAGACACTCAGGTGTGTTTTTACGTAGCAGAGAAATCCCATACAAGGTTATTGTAACTTCTTTAATTGTATGTTTAGTTCAAAGTGAAGCTGACACTTGATTTCCATGAAAAGATTAAAACACACTGAATCCATCTGTCAAGTCTTTCTGTCCTCCCGCTCCCTTACTGAGAAGGTTTATCTTTAAAAAGAGGTGACGAGTATATACTTGTATTCTCTTCTCTTCTTAAAACACTTCAGGTTTTAACAACTACTTAATAAGCAGCGGTGACTCGTGTATTTGTTGAGCACAACTTAATTCACATTGACGGCTCAAAACTAAACTCAATCAGTGGTCGTGTTTGTTCTGGTAATTTATCAGCCAGTGCAACAGCGTGGCTCACTGAACAGTGGAGCTCTATGATACACAGGAATAAAACCACCAGACTAAGACTCAGTGTGTGTGTGGGGGGGGGGTCGCAACATTTTGGCTTCACTGTTGGGGGGGGGGGCTGTCACGTCGTCCATCATTCTGAACAGTCTCCATTAGACATAATATCATTATTCACCATCTTAAAGAATTGATGCAACGCTCATTTTGTCATTGATTCCATCATGTGCAGAATTAAATACATTTTATGACCATTTAACAAAATTAAAAGAAGAGAAAAAGTTACAAAATGTAGATATTTAATTAAAAAGTAATAAAGGTGTAGCAGCAGAAACATTTTTATTAAAATAAATAGGGGGTTCTGCGTGGTCGACCACATCCACCTACCACGTGTCCTGGATGCATGACTGATACGTCCTACTAGTGTCCACATGCCTCTATCATAATGGACAAAATCGACCTTCATGATGGCAGCAGCGCACATACTTCACGGATAATCCAACAAACCCTGTGAGTCACGATGAGGTGATCTCACTTCCTGGTCACGACAAGCCCCCCCATCACATGTTGGGGCCTCGCTCATACCTCAGCAGACCTGAAGAGCAGAGGGTTTGTTTTCTAACCGGATACTTTTGTCCGGTGAAACTACAGCTTGTGTCATGAATTGCAGTTAATTGACAGCGAGCACGGCCCGGACTGGATTTGATCCCACAGCTGTTTGGGGGTTGTTAAAAGTGTGAGTCATGTTGGAGCAGCACTGTCACTGAGTGTTGCTCACACTTGCACAATGTCTCTCTCTCATTTTTAGCTCTGGGAGACGGTGGATGGACACTGACAATATTTGCCTCATGGTGAGACAGAGTCCACCGACAGCAGCCAGTGTGTGTGTGTGTGTGTGTGTGTGTGTGTGTGTGTGTGTGTGTGCGTGTGTCTGTTCCTTCTTATCTACCTGAACGATAAGGTTATCTCACACCTTTTATTGGACTTTGAAGTTACAGTGTGAGTTATACTGCCTGAGAGCAGACAGACAACAGACAGACTTACTGAATAAACAAGTCAGTGATAAATGAATATGGAAACGCTGTAACACCAGAGGATAATCTGGCCGATGATGCGTCACCAAGCAGAAGTATCGTACTTGTGTTTAGGATCAAAACGTGACTACAGCGTAAATAAGACTTGTACCAGGTGTGTGCTCCTGCGTCTCGACTGGATCGTCCATTGTGTGCGTTCACACCATCCATCTGTCGTTATGACTGTGGTCTCTCTTTATTTGGAAACTACAAGGTGTTAAAGAGTTAAAAAGGTATTTTATGTGTCTCTATTCAGAGCCTCCGTATTATTGTTCCCCTGCGTTATGCACTGAAGGATGAATCTGTCTTCTTTTTAACAGTGTAACTCTCTGTGAGAAAGTAAAAATGTCAAACTATTTCTTTAAACGTTTTGTTATCCCATTTCAGATGTTATTGGAAAACCTGGACCCCGGAGCCTTCGGGGAGTCTAACCAACTTCAGCCACGATAAAACATGTCAGCGTAAAATATGATCATAATATACTTGAGTAATACTGAAAGTTTGCTCAGTCATTTGCCAAATGGCATTCAAACACTTCCACTCTAAGTGTCCATTTCAGCAAAACTAAAATTAACAGCCTCTCTTCAACCAATCAGAATTAAATGCCCACTTAGGGCATAATATAATATGGCATTAATCTGGGCCGAGCTGCAGCTTGCACAGTCTGGTTCCTCACACGAAACATTCAGTATGTGTGAATACACTGTCCCAGATAAAGTGAGAGGAACATGGATGTAATATTCATCGAAAAATGTTACATATTTATATCTCGCACAAATGTGCTGCAGTCAGACGCTGTGTTATGTGGCCCGCTCAGGCTGTGTGTGTGTGTGTGTGTGTGTGTGTGTGTGTGTGTGTGTGTGTGTGTGTGTGTGTGTGTGTGTGTGTGTGTGTGTGTGTGTGTGTGTGTGTGTGTGTGTGTGTGTGTCTGTGGGTGTGTGTAATGACTCAGCCCCAGGGCTTGAAACTTGGCCATTCCACCAGGGAGAGTCACCAAGTCACTGCACGGGAGCAGCAACGTGCTACATGCAATATGCTACAAACACTCCAACCAGTCGGCGTGTGGACTCCTAGCGAACGCGACAAACAACATTTGCTGAAACGACACGACCTTTAAATGTGGTCGCGTACGTTTAAAGACTCCTCTAATTTGTCAGAGGTCAGAGGTCACAGACTACAGACGACTTGAGGCTTCATACGTCCGTTTCAAACAGCGTTACCGTCACTGTCCACAAACATGGCGCTGCCTGTTGTCTCTCCTCCAGAAGAAGACACGTCTAGCTCGTGTCTTACGATCATCTCGCTAAAACTATTGGCTACACTGCCCCCCCCCCCCCCCCCCCCCGCATGAGTTCCTCTGTTATTGCTCTATTATGTCTGTTTCGTCTTATGTTATGTTATGTTATGTAAAGCTAAGCTCCCATGTTAAGCAAACATCATTGGCAGGTATAAAGTTAGCATGTTAGCATGCTTACATTTGCTAACTGGCTCTTAGCACGCTAAGCGCAGCAGAAGATAGCGTTTAGCAGGTAGTAGAATTTAAACCCACTAGTGCCCCCCCCCCCCCCTCCCCCTCATGGAGGCACTCGAGGAGAAGTCAGTGTTTCACAGAATGGGGGAAAACCAACAGAGGTTTTTTTTTCTATTATGCAATGGCTTAAGATGGACGCCCTTAAAAGGTGATGGACGTCATCAGCAAATAAGTTATATGCAGCTAAGCCGGTGTATCTTACATCATGGTCTCACTCGTCTTCTTATTCCAGTCCGTGAGAAAAGCCCTGACGCCGTGCATCACACACACATTCACACCGTGGCCTATATTTAAAATGTCGCACATCAGTTTGTGGATTGAAAACACAAACAGTGTGAGTGTCGGTGAATCTCTTCAGTTTCAGTCACTTCCGACCTGTGATTTACAGACACATGAAGTGGCTGAACGTTCAGAACGGCTCTTGGCCGGCCCCCCCGCACTCTCAAATGTCACTGCTATAAATACACACAGTGGCATAGACACTGCCACAGACACACACACACACACACACACACACCTATATGAGGCTTATATTGTTCAACTCAAACATTCTATATATAGACATGAAATGTGTGATTCCTCCCTTGTTTTCTCCAGCTTGAGAATCCTGAGGAACTGAGTCACTTGGCACGGAGAGCTTCGAGTGTGAGCGGTACTGAATCATTTCTGCATCAACATGTGCAGCTACGAACGCGTTTAATCCGTCCGACCCCGAGCTGCTTTATGTGCATTTTGTCTTGTCGAGCACAGGACATGAATAAATCAAGATGTTCCGCAGAGCCACGAGTGTGAATAAAAATAATGGGATATCTGCGTACTTTTTATAGTGCTGCGAACCAGAGCCTCCATCTGGCCTAAAACCTCAGAATGAATTAAATAAATACACAAGAGTTAAGCCGAAATAGAAGTAGGGAAAACATATAGAACAGGAAGTAGAGGATGGAAGAGGGAAAAAGTGAGTGAGGCGTTCAGCGTGCACGTTTTTTTGGTGAGGGAGTCAAGGCCGAGCCACATGGAGCAGCAGTCCGGGGGTAATGGAAGCTGCTTCCTGCTTAAATAAGAGAGAGGGGGGGGAGAGAGAGAGAGAGAGAGAGAGAGAGCATCATGGAAAGTTTGTGGTTTCCTCAGATGAGTCTCTTCCTGGTGCCCATGGATCAAAGCGGTGAGGCCGTGGAGAGTCGCTGCGACTTGTTTTTCGGAGAGAGGTGTTTACTGCGTCTGAGCCACACCCACCACACACTCACCGTGACATCACGCAGCCACATTTGCATCTAGTCAGTCGTTTTGTCATTCTGGTTTGTTCTGTGTGTTTTTGTGTTGCGTTCGGCCACACAGTTGGTGATAAGCACAAAACCAGACAACTGCTCTGTACTCACTGACCCTGTCCCTGAATAAACATGACAAATGTTCCAGTGAGGTCACTGGAATGTTTAATACTAAAATAAGAATAGTTTATTTATTACTTTAAGTGTTTGAAAACTCACAATTTGTTTAGTAACTATAGTTTTTGATAAATGTGAAATAATTATTCCTCCTGGAAAGTACGCTTCACTGTCTTCACTACTTCAAACAGCATGATTTATTTTATTTATTCTTCTATATCCATGCGAATTCCACAATTGATTGTTTAATGATTCGACTAAATTGACCTCAGAGTGTTGATTCCACTGTTGGCTTCAGTGGACCAGTTTCACCTCGGGGTGTTTCTGGACTCGTGATGCGAACTCTTTAGAAGTAACAAAGTTTTCTTGGTGTTCCGGAGTTTATGTTGGTTGTTATCCGTGAAAGCGATGGTTATGTTTCTGGGCTATTTCAGGAAAGCAGTTTGTTTTGTTTAGATTTTTTTAGTTTGGTCTCACGCTCTCATTCTCTTCATCTGATGGCACACGTATTATGGAGAGCCCATAACTCCCCCGAGGCTAACACAAAGAAAGTGGGATAAAACAAATCCTGGATCGGCCCATTTATCTAAATCTGCCCCAAAATCCAATGGATTATTCCTTGGGTCATGACCCACCCCTCCACAAACTTTCCTTTAAAACGGCTCTGTAGATTTTGTATAATCCTGTTTACCGACAAATGAACCCAGATAAAGACTCCTAGGTGGAGGTAAGAAAGTACAAGCACCTGGAAACTGCTAAGCTACTTGAGTAAATGCAGTTTTTACCTGTAAAACTAAAAAGTTTAGGTTTAACCAGGTTTCATGTTTCCACACAGTGCACACGAACATGTTTAAGTTTGTCAGAAAGTGAGAATTCCCAGTTCTTCTACTGTACAAAAGGACATTTCACTGACTCTGCTCTCAGATGATAAGCAGGATCTGCCCAGAGAGACAGATAATTATCTGAGAACGTTGAGAGAAGGTTTCTCAGATCTGTGTATGTTTGTGTGCTCTGGGAAACGTCGGGCGGTGTTGTTTTGTCTCGTGTCTGGATGAATACAGGCCCATGTCGGTTTGGCTTTTGTGTGACCCGCAGATGTTGCTGTCTTTGCTGGTGTGTGTGTGTTACCCTCAGGAGGTACATGCAATGTGTGTGTTCACCAAAAAAAGAGCATGTTTGGAAAACTCTGCCCACAAGCAGCCAAGGTCTCTCTCTTCATTCCCGACCTGACATTCTTTCCTCTGCTGTAGTTCACGTGTGGTTTGGAGATAAAAGCCTCCATTCATTAGTCTAACTGAGGGCCCGGCATAACGACAGGATACCCCACCCTTGTCTGGCAACCGCCAGGGCCATATTTTACCCAGCGCTGGTGGCCCTCGCATTAAAAACAACCAGGAGAGCAGGACCTTTGCTGCAGCTTGTGGGCGAATGTCAGGGCCATAATATTATTGTACTTTCAGTTTATCAAAAGGAGCAGGAAGGTTGGGGGGGGGGTTTCCAGGTTTAATTACCTTGGCTCCCTCTGTTGTTGCACCTTCTTTCTCTTTCTCTTTTATATATGTGACTTTTATCTCCCCTGCAGAGCTGCCGAAACTCAACCACACACCCCCACACACACTGTCAGTAATAAGCCATTTGCCTTTCCACAGTTGTGTGTGTGTGTGTGTGTGTGTGTGTGTGTGTGTGTGTGTGTGTGTGGTGTGTGGTACAGATGTGCGCTGTTGTACTTGCATGCAAATATCCTGCTTGCTCGGCTGCAGCTGCTGAACGACCAGGTGGAACACCACCCGCAGGAGTCAGAGGTTTTCCTTCATCCGGTGTCACCGGTTAAAGTGGTTCGTCTCTACATTCAAGTATCAAACCCTGAACACATGTTGACTCGGCTGTAAGAAAGTTTCCATTTCCTGGTTTTAGGATGGAATAATGTTTTTGACAGTGTCACTACTCAAACTACTTTGTACGTTAACTATGCACAAAAACATGACTGACTACTCGGCTGGTTACACACTACAGCTCCAGCCTTGTGGTCCTTCATTGGCTGGAAGCACTCATTCCTTGGTCACTCATTGGCTGCCCACATGAACCCACAACTCAGTCGTTTGTCTCAATTGCCATTTAAGGGACCAACTGGCTCCTGTGGACTAAAACACTTACTACTGCTATATCACCACAAAGCTACTAATGAGCAGTAATGCACCAGGATAATGATAGAAACTAAACCATAACTGTGGCAGATATGTAAATGTTATGTGTGGAATATATAGAAGGAGAGCAGAGAATTTTCTGAATTTATTGACGACCAAAAATCCAGCAACACAACTCCTTAAATCTTTCCCCTGTGGTTGTTTAACTCCAAGAGAGACAGTGTCTTTCAATACATTGTAATAACAAAATGTAAAGGAAATAACACGTTTCTCATCTTAATGCTAATAAACCAACATCTTTTAAAACATAACCTGCGTCTTTTAAACCCCAGATCCAACCATCACTTCACATGTTGCTTCATACAAGTCTGGATATTACTCTGCACTGGGTCAGTAATACTTTGGCTGGAAGAAACGTAATTCCACAGCTACAGTGTGAGCTGACGAGAACAGGAATGTGGGAGTGATGTGAAAAATCACAGCTTACATGCGAAGCTCGCTCTGACACGAATTGTGGAAAATGAAATTCTCGACTGTATCGAACCAGGAACCGTGCCGTGCAGCTGTGCGTTCGTTTACATCTGTGAAAAAGGAGAAATGTCCTGGCCGTCTGTGACACACCGAAACTCTCCCCTGTTTCTTACGAAATACCGGGGAAGGTGTGCGAGTGTGGGCGAAAGTGTGAGTTGCGAGGAGCTGGGGGTTTACACATGTGGGAACTTGCAATGTCGACTGAGTGGAGCCCTCTTCCATGAGAGGAGACCTTTACTTTTATGACCAGGAAATTAGTCTAGCTGACACCAAATGTTAATTAACTGTGGAACCCATAAATCTAAATAAAGGACCTTACTGTTCTAAAGATTTTGAGAAAAAAATCACAATCCTATCAGTATTAGATTAGAATTTTAATGTACAACCTCACAATAACGATATAATAACTTGAATTTATACACCGAACCCCTCGTTATACCCGCCATTATTTGTCTGTTACTCTGCAGGATTACACAAAAACTACTGAACCTTATATTTGCTGGAAATAAACACCTACTTTTGAGAAATCACAATCCTATCAGTATTTGATTAGAATTCAAAAAGTTCAACTGCACAACAACATTATAATGATGCGAGTTCATAAATGTCCCTCACAATACCACACTGTGCGAGCTAAACCATTCCTGCAGCATTTACTGGACAAATAAACGCCTTCTATGTGAAGAGGTCAACACTCACAGTACACAGCTTCATGTCAGTTTAATGACACGAAACACGTCTGTACATGTCTCCATTTTCCGCCCACTTTTCCGCACCTTTAGGTCAGTGATTGAGCCCGTCGGTGTGATGCCGGTCTGTATGATTGCATCATGATTGGAGCACTCAGCGGGTCATCACGCCTGTGTCTGCAACAAATGGAGGCACAGCAGTCTGTACTTTTCCACTGATTTTAACGAGCACGCAGCGGCTGACCCCTGAGAAGGAACCTGGCACCGTGTTGCCTCCTCTGTGTTCAACAAGGTCACATAAGAGATGCTTTTTATTTTCTCGAGATCGAGACTCTTCCCGTTTCACACGTGGATAAACACGTACGGACATGCTCACACACACACACACACACACACACAATGAAAGAACAAGGGCCAGAACAGAAAAGTCACTTCCTGATTCAATCTTAACCACACACACACAAACACACAACATGGCCTGACCTGAAAATAAGCAGTGATTAAATCATGACTTTGAACATTCAGTACCATTAAACAATCGCACAATCTGCTGGAACAAACCGCTGTTTACAAACTGTTTGAGTCAAATTAAGATGTTGTCTTGTGAAACTTGATCGAAAAAATGTGGCATGATAAAATGGATAAGGACCAAACAACCAGGGTTCAGTCCCATGGCTGGTGGAGAATGTAAACATTAATAATTCCACAACAAAATCATTTGTTTGTTAGTCAGCATCATTCTATTTTCCGATAGTTGGTTCCAGATCTGATGTGTGTGTTTCGTTTGGAGTCTGGGAATATTTGTTAAACCGCTACCGGATGACCCAGAAGAGACGTGCTTCTCACGAAAAAGAGATTTGATATATAGATTTTTTTTAAAACTGAACTCTACAGGCCTATGGTAAACTACATTTTTTTTCAATTCCTGTAATCAAATGTCTAACTGCTAGTGTCAAGTCAAGCATCTTAAACATGTATCCAATCAATCAATCAAAAATGCGTTTGTATAGCCAATATTCACAATTTTTCTCAAGGTGCGACATCCGTTGCCTTTAACCCTCAAAGAAGAGTGAGGAAAAACCACCTGTAAAGTCGCGTCAGGTTTGGTTTGTTGGCCGTTTCCTATCATGGACCATATATAAAGATGGACGATGGATTTCCACCTCCTCCCATTAAACTGCATTGTTTGGAGTCTGCGCAATAGCGGTTGGGGAATTGTAGCTAACCTCCTTTTTGTAGCATCAAATAACTAATTAAGGGTAAAAACGGCAACACATGTATGACTGTAGCGAACATCACCTCCTGCTCACTTGTATGCGAGAGACTGGGCAAACTAAAAAATTCACTTCCTGTGGCGAGTAAGGAAAAAAACAACCGAAAACCCCCCTTTTAACGGTGCTCGTATTTCCGACAGGCCATTGAACGCAGCAGCGCGGCTTCACGCTGCCGTGTGTGCGCGCGCCCCCGGTTTATTTTCAGAGCGCTGACGTCACCGCCGCACTCCTCCCATATTGGGCCTCGTCAGACGGCGGCGCGGCCTCCGATTGGCCGGCCGCTGTTGCTGTAGCAGCTGGTGTCGTCACCGAGCAGGGGCGGAGCGAGGAGGGGGAGGGGCCCCGAGTATAAAAGCCCGCTCCCCGGCTGCGGGAGCGTCACTGTGGTGGAGGTCAGTGAAACAAGGGAGGGTCCGTAAGCGGCTACACGGGACCCCCGCCCCCAGATCAACCCCTGTATTTACCAACAACACCAGGCGCTGCGTCCCGGCACTGAACCGAGCGATCGGACCGAACGAACCGGCCTCTACCTCGACACATGCCCCGGAGACCCCGCGCGTCACTGACTGGATCGGAAGTGGAGCGAAGGAGACCGAGGGACCGCGTGAAAAACACACACAGAACCCCCCCCGCCACCACCACCACCACCATCCCCCCCTCCAACAACCACCGACAAAAGCGCACGGACGTCGCCGTTGCCTTTCTCAATGCATACCCTTTGTGCCCGGGGAACCATGAAACCAGAGATCAACGCCGCCGTGGGATTTCTGTCGAGATTTCTGCGGGTAAAAGGACACGTAAACGACCGGCAGGTCCAGACGTTCAACCAAAGCCTACACGACATCCTGTCAGGTGAGAACCCAGCGCCCGGCCGCCATCACTTCAGCCACACGGTCGTGTTTAAGTGTTTATGGTTTTTTTAATTTAATTTAATTTTAAAACCAAACCAGCGCAGACGTGTAGAGGAGCGAGGCAGCAGGCGCGTTTCTTTGTTCTCGCTCCGCACGTATCCGCCGCCACCGCGCAGCGCTGTTTGCGCAGGAGGGGGAGAAACAACGTAAACACACAGGACGAGCTCCGGACGCTCAGTCGACGATTAAAACATCACAATCACACATTTTTCACAAATAAACATTATCAGATGGATGGTCGAGCTGTGTGTGTGTTTGTGGGGGGGAGGGAGGAAGAGGGGGATGCGGGTGGAGAAGAGAACAAGGAAGTGCGTCTCGGTCGATAAGAGAGAAAGGAGCAAAACAGCCTCCAGTGAGTTAGCTGCTCAATTACGTAATGCGTTCGACGGCCATAACGAAGATGTCAGATTAATTAATTATTATCAACACGAAGGACGCAACCATTTTATTCTCTCATACACAATTTGACTTGATGGTTTTAAAAAAATTTTTTTACTAAACACTCCAGAGACACATCCTGGTGTTTCGAGGATTTATATCACAATTTAAGATCAGATGTGACATCATCCGTTCAATTAGACAATAACAACACGGACTAGGAATCAAATCCCATTTCCCCATTAGTCCTAATTTTTTCCCCACGTATTCATTCCCGCATTTTTTAAAATTCAAACATTGATATGTTGTTATGGAGGACTTCAAAGGACAGTGTTGCTAAGGGGGGGGTGTCTCCTTTCCTTTCCTGCTGTAAACACATTTGACAGCAGATGACCTACATTTCTTACATAAGGACCTCTTACGTGCACAAAAAACACCGTAGTGTGTTAGTATAGTGTCAAATGAATACAACTAAACATGCACAACCATCCACAAAAACAAAAGAACTGCAGATATGTAGTATAATTGGGGTGAAATAAAGACATTTCTCTAAGATGAAGGAACTGTTTTCTTTACGAGGGAGGTAGAAGGAACAAAGGAATCCTCAAACTAACCGTATATATGTTAATTGCAAAAAAAATCGTTAAACAGGTTAATTACTTGTGCTAAAGGATCCAGGGTTCTGCTTATTGTTTGAAAATAGACGTGGGTGTATATATATTAGACTTTATTGAAACAAACAAAGAATATCTGCGAGAGCTCGGTGTGACTGGTGTTTGTAAACAGACAAAAGTTGGGAGTAGAATGGAGTTGGCTGGGAGGCCTGTGTGGGGGAGGGGGTGTTTTCCACCTATAGGAGGACATTAAAGACGGAGGCAGCACGGCCGGGGAGGAAATGGAGGGGAAATCCACAGAAACAAGGCTTCAACAGTCCGACATTTACTGGATATTAACATGAATTAAATCAATATTATTCGGATTATAAGCTTTTATTCATCTTTCAGGTTTTAAGTAACGGTCTTTTATTGAATGCTCATGATAATCTAACAAATGATTAACGGTTTTCCCCCCAAAAGCCAATTTTGACAACAAGATTACTGCATTAAAAACAGAAATGAGTGCGGGGCATGTTGCTAAACTAGGCCAGAGCCCCTTTGTGCTTGGTAACATCACAATCACCCACTATTGTGTCTGTGTGTTGAAAGCCCTCGGTGCCTCGCTCCTCGTGTTTGTGCTGAGCGAAGGGGGGTTTTCAAATGAGTCCCTGTGAACGGATTGAAACCTGCGGTAGTTGCGTAACCGCAGTTAACTGCAATTTGCTGCGTTATCTGACGACTCCCTGAGCAAACGGCTTCAGATGGAAAACGTCCAGCGGCTCGGCCATAAACTGCTCCTGTTAATGCATTTCTAGTGCTCGAGGTCGGCCACGATAAACAGAAAAAAACATTTCTTGAAAGCTTAGGCTCACACATGTCTGCTTACTTTTCAGTTTCCCATATCCGCCCCCTCCTCCTCCCATGTGCCCTCGTTTTTAAGAATAGGCCCCGCTGAGCTGATCCTTTCCCAGCTGCTCCGGGGTTTGTGGGGGTAGCTGCCTTTGTGGCTCGGTCTGAGGCCGAAAGATCATCCAGGCCCTTGTGCTCTTTCACGAGTGCCAGCCCCTCCATTAGCTCGGCAGCGTAGGAGTGAGGGTTATTATCCCACACATGCATGCAGGTGGCCTCCGGGCCCCGAGCTCCCTACTTCGTTTACCCCTGATAAGCCACAATGCAGTCACCGTGAAAGGAAATTCAATATGGATGAGCCTTCTCTGGGTGAACTGTGGGGGTCAGTTTGAACAAAAGATTTAAAACTAAGCAGCTGTGCTACACTGGCAAGTTTTAATGCCAGAAGGGACGGATGAGACACATTTCACTTCCTCGTAAAGACCAAAACAGACTCAACACTTTAATTTTCCTCGGCATCTTAACCACGGACGTGCCTGAAGCGCAGTGCGAGTGGCGTCACGGTGAATCACTGGTTTCACTGCTCCTCCAAAACTTCCACACAACAAAGACTGGGGGGGCGGGGAAACCCGATCTGGTCCCTTTAAGAGGCGGAGCCGTGTGTCTCAGATGGCTGGCCAGGACTTCGACGCTTGCAGTGTTTTTGTTCAGGCGGTCATGGGGGACCTCTTCTGATGACGGGCTCGGGGGGAGGTGGGATTGAGCAATCCAGCAGGCCCCTCTTTTTGTCACGTAGGCCCAGGGAGCCGCCCGTCGCCGGTTTATGGCTCCTTATCAGGCCTGTAACAGGTGGTGGTGTTTTTCCTTTCTTCTGCTTCTGCACACAACGGCTCCCTGTCCTGCAGCGTCCATACGTACACCCGGGTCCTTAATGTGCTATGGGCTATATCTGCCTTTTGTAAAACATAAACAGGGATGTTAGGAAAATATTTACATAGTAACTACAATGATTTATAATAATTTTATTAATAATATCTGTCTAGTTATGTGACTACTGAAACTGCCTCCTGGCTAGAACACACAAGATTAATATCCTCTTTAATATTTGGAAACAACCCAAAGGTACAAACATCAGGCAGTGAAATTAATCTGAGCCTTAAGGTAAACTGTTTAAACTATTACACAATATAATAACATTAGTGTCTATCCCACACATTCACTTTCAAATAAATTGATTTATAATGTTCTTATTTTTGCTAAATCCTTTTCCTGCCGTAATATGTTTATTGAGTCACGTCGAGTTATCTGAACACAAAGTTCCGTCTGTCTACTCGTTTCGACCTTTAGTCTGTACTGCACAGCCACAACTGACACATACTGCACTTAGGAATGTGTGTGCTTAACTCTCTGGGCTTTTTATCGTTGCATATTACATGATCCTGTCTGCCCTGCGTGTCAGAGTCTGATGGTTATCACTCCGAAGCTAAACTTTCTCTCTCCCCTTTCTCTCTTCTCCTTTTTCCCCGCAGAGCAATACAAGCACCACTGGTTCCCAGACAGGCCATGCAAGGGTTCAGGTTACCGCTGCATCCGCATCAACCACAAGATGGATCCCTTGGTGGGGCAGGCGGGCCAGCGCATCGGCCTGACCATCCAGCAACTCTACACGCTGCTGCCCACTGAGCTCACGCTCTGGGTGGACCCCTTCGAGGTGTCCTACCGCATCGGTGAGGATGGCTCCATCTGCGTCCTGTACGAGTCGGTGCCCGGCCCCATGAGCATGGCCCCGATGAGCATGTCCGTCAGCTCCCCCTCAGGAAACAACGCGTCGCAGGGCCCGATGGTGGACAGTCACATCAGCTGCAAGGAGGAACTGATGGTGCTGGGCAGAACCAGTCCCTCCAAAGCCTACAGTATGATGACTGTGTCCAGTTAAAGAGGCGCATTGTCACCCCGGCCTACTTGTCTTCAGGGTCACGCCATGCCTGGTCAGATCACTTGACCAGATCAGGGTGAGCCTTTTTAAAGCTAAGAATATGAAATGAAATAGTGAAAGAAGAGAAAAGAAAAAGAGAAAAAAAAAAAGCAGAGGATGTGGCCTATCGTCCAGGTGATGGAAACCTTGTAGGTTTTGATATTTTTTACCCTATCTCCCCCCCATTGTCATCTTTTCTGTTGTGTCATTGGATCAGCTGGGCACTCCGTTTTTTCAGGAGAGGCTTTGTGGAAATGGAACTGTTGGGGCAGCTAAAATCAACCATCCAAAACAGGAACCCCCACGGAGACTGGCACCTCCCCTCCCCCCTCCTCCTCGACTGTAAACAACATGGTAATCGGCTCCATCTCAGAAGGGGCGGTCATTGACTTTGCACTTTTCTTACTTGTGGTTACTATGGGTACATGTTCAACACGCCACTGCAAAACACCAAAACCTAAATTGAAGGAGTTTTTACTAGGAACGACCCCCTCGAATTTCAAAATCCCGAGGTTTTTCAATTTGTTTTTTCGTGTGTTTTGGAGGAAGTTGGGGTTCAGGCTGCATCTTCTCACTTTCCAAGCTCGAGGTAAAGAAACGCCCCCAAATAAGAGCATCTCTATTTTCTACACACAAAAAAAAAACCTTTGGACCACAGGGAGTTTGTTTTCTTTATCTTGTAGCTGGAAAGAGACGCTCAGTCTGTGCTCCTCCTTCAGCCGTCGTCACCAAGCTCCAGAAAACCTTCATCTCAACCGTCTTTCTGCCTGTATGTACGTGCACGTGGAATGTGTTGGGACACCTGTTACCTATGGATACCAGGGTGGCCTGTTGCACTGTCGCCTTCCCATCGCCCCCGTGTATTTGTAGCTTTCTGGCGGGTGAGGGCCATGGGGGCCGCAGTCTCCTCCCCCTTCCCCCCCCCCTCCATTTAACGAATGTTGTTGAAATTCACAATCAAGTTCCTGTGTTTTAAAAATAAATTTGCCCCATCTTTTCCGACCACATTGTCATCTCCTGCATCACCAAACTTTCAAAGTGTAGCAAATAAAGGGGGCGCTGTTTTTAACCCAAATTTCAGTCACGTGGCCCAGTTAGAATTTGACATTGAATGCACTTTGACGTGAGATTGTGTGGGATGTGTACTTTTTAAAGAGAAAAATCGCCTGCATTCCATCCATTCGAATGTCATGTTTTCACGCCGCTTTTATCGCCCTCCTCTTCACTTTTAGCCGTTTGTTCATAATGTAGCTCCCATGTCGGGATAGACTTGATGTCTATTAAATCGGGAGTTCGCAACTCTGGATTTCAAAAAAAAAATTCTCTCTTTTTTTTTTTAACACTGTATTTGTGTACATTTCAGAGCTGTTGGTTTTTTTTAAGGTGGAGAGTATTTTGGTGGTATGTTAGAAACATTCTCTCATCCGTTCATATGGCACTGTTTGCTCTGGCAGGATGCAGAGCTGAGCTGCCCCCCCCTCCTCTCGAACACACACAGATGGTGATTTGTGTTAGTCTGAAAGGTCTGGACTAAGTGATGACTGTGTGAGACTTTGGCCAAAAGGAGGTCTGCAGCGCCGACTGTTCAGAGATTAATTTTGACTTGAATTTTAAAAACGACACCGGGCCTTGTCAGCCTTCTATTTTAATTTGCGTCAGGTATTTCCGAGGGAGAGACTTCCTTTTGTGTGCATTGCCTTATGGGGACCTCATTGTCATGAATTGTGAGCCATTTGTTGTTTTAAACTAGAACATTAGGCCTGTGAGCCAGCCTGGTGCGTTGCGCTGCCTGGACCCTCACTGGAGGCGTCCTTTCCATTTCGGCAGCTTCAAATTTACACCCCCCTCGCCCCTCCTGGTGTGGGGGGGGGGGGTTAGAGTGCCTCAAGTGCCACATATCACCCCTCAGCTCAGACCTCCTGTTCAGGCAAAAGCAAGCCAGCATGCTGCTAGCTGACCCCCTGTGGACGCAGGTAGACTTAATGTGACACATATCATCATCCATCACTGTGGGGAACTGGGTACGGAGGGCAGGGCTGGGGAGCTGGCGTGAGAGGGGGGGCCCAGGGCCGGACATTTTTTGTCCAGGGCAGCTAAAATCCCTCCAGCCCCCTCTCTGGACTTTATTGAACATCCAGCATCCCCCACCCTGACCAGAAGCCCTCGACCCTCCCCTCAACAGTGATGGATAAAAACCAGCATACGCTGCACTAGGGGGGCTAGTGAGTGACGAGGAAACTTGGATCAAAGATGAAGTATTGAGGGTACCGGGCCGTTTTCTGGTTTCATCTCAGCGGATTGTGCTGCACTTGATTACTGAGTTTGAGTAGCAACTGTTTACACACATATGTGAGGATGTGATGGCTGTCTGACGTATCCCGACTTTGCTTCAGGTTCTGGGGGCGAGTGGTTCTAACAGCGGGGCCGAACAGCTGCGGAGGTGGCTACCGGTGCCGCTGGGCCCGTTACCACCGGCCAAATCTGTCGCGGCACGCTGGTTCACCGCTCATCGTCAGACCTATGGGTGTTTAAGCTCCCTAAGCCTGGGAGGATCATGGGTAATAGAGCTATAGCCTTTGACGCACTGCAACCCCTAACCCCCCCTGCTCTCTGCTGATACTCACTTCAGCAATCTGTGAAAAGCAGTGGTCCCATGTTGGCCAGCTGGAGAGGAGTCCACTGGGAAAGGAGCCCAGAGCTTTGGTTTCCATGGTGAACACCAATTTTAAAATCACCCCGCTCCATTACAGCATTTTTATGTCATGTGACAAGGTGTTTTTGAGATTGGTCTATATTTCGGACACGGGATGATCATCTCGTCTCACTTCTCTCTAGATGTATTTTATGGTCACACTGGTGGATGTCATCGTTCCACTCTGCCATCCCCATCTCCTCTTTATCCTCTTTTTTTAAAGAGGATTTTTAGTCTGGTGATCTAACCTACTTTTAACCGGAACATTTCTCACAAAGTTAAACCCCAAATCCCCTTCGACACCTTCTCAACTGTACTACCATCATCCAAAATGGGTTTTAAGTGCTCGGTGATATAATTTCAATGGCACCCGTTCAGCTTGTGCGCACATAGGTTACAGAATCGTCGTCAGAGTGCTTTGAGTAGTCAGAGGTAAAATAGCACATGAAATGCACTAAATGTCAAGTTGAAGTTGTGTGACATCTTTTTTTTGAGACGCGAGAAGTCTCTCCTGGAATGTATTGCCAAACTCAGGCCTCGGACATTCAATAAATACCCTTATGGAAAAGTCGTGCATGTTAAGACATGAAGCAGGAAGGGAACAGCAGTTTTGTTGTTGTTGTCAATATCGTCATCGATTTAGTTGAATTATTGCCACTTTCACATTTAAGGTGTTTTACATATTGTAGAATGTATTGTAACTGTACAACAAATGGTAGAGTACATAACATTACACATGGGAAGTGCCAATAATTGCTATCCTGAAGTGTTTTTAGGTGTTTTCCTTTTTTGTATTTCATCTTTTAACATGGATGACGCTTTTTTTCGTAAGTGAAGCCATTTGTGATGGGAGTGTTGGCAAGGACCAAAGTTGTTTTGGTAAAAAATATTAGTTTCCATGATCTGTAAGTGTAGACGTATCCTTTGTTTTTTTCTGTTTTTTCTGGATTCTCTTTACCTATTTCAGTTATTTCCTCTTTTTTTTTTTTTCTATTTACGTACAAAACCAGAAAATAGACAAAAAAAATCTGAGCTTACCCAAGAAGAAAAGCTGTCTATCTTGTGATCTCATGTCAGTACATCTTTATTGTGTTCAGTTTTTCTTTTCCTTGGGTATGTTGTGATGAACTGCTGTAAATTTGTACAGTTCATGTAAATTGATTGTGCGGAAGTTGTACAGATTTCTATATTTTGGAAGAAAAAGTTTTTTTTTCTCTGTAATAAAAGATTTCCTATCTTGGCATCATACTCCCCTTTTGAGATGTGTGATTATTTACCCAGGAAACATCAAATTAAAGTTGGAGAGTGTATATTATTTACTCAGAGGAGGATCTCCGAGTATATCTTGTATATTACAAGCTGCACAAACGCTGATGTTGTGTCCCAGATTGGAATTTGACCTCCCGGTCTCTGAGCTGTCTGAGCAAACAACACTGCAGAGGAGATCACGTCAGCAACTCTCCTGCCTCTAAACATTTGCTCTTCTCTTGCGACACTGAACTTCACCGTGGGTGCAGCCATTTCTAGGTCACACAAACTAAAAGCACATTATCCTTCCACTCCAGCTCTCTACTTCATTTGATTTAAAAATGAACAGCGATCAAATGCCGTCACAATTTTATATTTAAAACCTGCAAATGGCTGAAATCTGCTTCACTGGACATCTGTGAGCAAATGTTGATGCAGCTCCGTCTTCTGGGAGAAACTGCTTCACTGTTCAAATCCTCGTGCACACCATGTTGGACACTTGGAATAAGTCTCCATGTTCCATTTTCCATCCAAATGGATCCGGCAGTCTTTCCTCTTATGAAACGATAGGATGTGACAGATGGTACCGAGGATTTTCAGAGACTTGGAGGTGGGGGGGAAGTGCCAACTCGACCAGGGCCCTGAAATGCACGATGCTGCTGCGCCCGAACCAGCTGACTCTGCAAAACCCCATTCTGGATCTCCCAGGTTGCTTAGCAGCAGGAGGCAAAAGGAAAACATTTGGCTCATTTTGACAGGAGGGAGCGAAGAGAGCCGGCTTAGCGGGAGCCGAGGGCACCGAGAGGGAAGGTGACTGGGCTTGAGTTGAGCTCTACCTCTCCAAACACTGTCTACCACGAGGCCTGGCCAGCTGGGGTGTGTGGGTATTGTAGTTTTAAATGACTGGAGGCCGTCAGCGTGGCACAGCATGTGAGGGTTCAGCCACGTTTGAGGCTTGTCTCCTCTTTTTTTTCCACTGCAAAACTTTCCTGTTCGATCTCGGCGTGGAAGCAGGTCACAGATTCCCGGGGTGTGTCTGACTAAACGGCGCAGTGTGGTTTGTTTTGCTTGAAAATATGATCCTGGGGGGGAAGTGAGTTGCAGAAAAGCACAAGTGATCCAGATTTAACCAGGTTTTGCAATCCTCCTCGTACGTGGGGGTTTTGCAATGACTCATTTGAGCAAGATGTTTTGACACGTTTGTCGTTACAGAGGTTGTGTTAAAACGTTTCACTTTGACTTTACATCCGAAAGCTGCGTTTTCAGATGTAAAACAGGGTTTTTCACAAATCTGGCCATAAACATTTAAAACAGACTCACATTAAATTTAAATTAGCTTGAGGCACCTTAAACTATAAAGATTTAACTTTTGCGTCATATACTGTACATTAAGAGCTATATTAATAGTTTATTACAACACTAAATCTATCACTCTTCAAATGTTATTGCAACATATGTCATCAAGTTGTCGTCTAAGAGTTGCACCGGAGTTTCAGTTCTACACTGATGAAACGTCGGTGTAATCTTTACCGCCCCCCCCTCTCCCGCTCACATGGCAACAGAGGTCACGCTGTGGAGACGCTCTGACGAGGCCCAAGGTTCCAGAGGGTGCGGCTCATTAAAGATAAGGAGAATTCTCAGTGAGGTTATTTGAGGCCAATGCTGCGATACAGCGCTGGTGTGGAATGGCCACAAGGTCGGGGCCGGGTCAGTGTCTGTAAAGATATTCAGCTCAACATTTAGTTTGTGAGCAAGATTACACAGAAACAACTTGAGGGATTTCCACGGAACTTGGTAGAAGGAGGAAGAACCCATTGAGTTTTGTTGCGGATCCAGGAATTTAGTTTTTCACTTTCTATAACATCGCGACACAGGGTGTTTATCAACATTTTCCTAGGGAATAAAAAAACGGCATCTTTAGGGGACTGATATCTATGATTGTGCGATAGTTGGTGTAGCTTGATTAGATTTAATGGACTGTCTATGAGGTTTGAGCTCTAAGTTCCAGTCTAGTTTGTTTTATTGAGACAAAGAGCAGACATGTCAGTGAACTCTGGGTACTGTAGCAGACGCCTCTCCTCAGAGTCTGTGCCAACATTCATACGTTGTGTACAAGCAATATGCTGCTGTCGGAGAACAAAGGCCTGGTGAGTGACAGTGTGAGCTTGTGTGTCTGCTAACGGGGGGGGGGGGGGAGGCCGACATCTGGGACCCACTTTATTGCCAGTAAGATGACAGGGTAGCTCCCCTGCAGTGAGTGCGTGTGTGTGTGTGCGTGTGTGTTGATGTTCTACGCCGCAGCTGCATAAGTCGTGCAACCTTTTTTGCAGATGTGCGTCCCACTGTGAGCCTTGTGTGTATTTAGGGTACAAAGTCAGGTGCAGGGGTAGAGAGCGCTGCCAGGCACAAAGAAACCTGGGTTTATTTTATTTTCTATTTAATCAAGAGCTATCACCATTTGTGAAAACAGAAAAAAATAGAATGGCACTGAGTAGATCCTCCACCAAGGCCCAATAGTCCCCTATGAATGACATAACATTCAATAGATTCGAACCTAACTGCTCACTCTCATGAACATCTGTCTCTAAATATGCGCGATTTTTTTCCATCAAGATTCATGAATTATTCCCCTGAGAAATTCGTTTTTAAAATGGGATTTTATATTTTTTATTTCTGGATCGGCCCCTTTGTCCAGATCCATGCCAAATCTGACGGCTTCTTCCGAGGCCCAAACCTCACCCTTTCACCAAGCGTCAATCAAATCGGTCGTGTGGTTTCTGCTTAATCCTGACAAACAGACGAACAGCAATAAACACATGGAAATCAAAAACAGGAACGTTCACTGCAAGTCTCCTTCACAAAGCTCTTATCAAATGTGTCCATGTCCAAATATTTGATGATCTGTGTTAAAACCGCAGCTGTGCAGGGGACGTGTTTTTTCCACTGGCTGTCCAGTGTGTCAGCCTCGCTGTGCTCCCTCTCAGTGTGTGTGCGTCATTCAAAAGCCAAGGACGAGCTGATTCCCCTTTGAAACAGATCCCTGCCTTGCCCATGTGGGTCTTCCCCCCCCGGGTACAGAGACGACACCAGCTATCTCTCCACTTCCCCTCGGGGCACTATTCATCCTCCGAGCCGACATCTGCTCTGCCTCCATCGCACACGCCCTTCCCACCAGTGTCCAAACAGGGACAATGAACCAAAACACAGGACTGTGGGGACAAAGACTTCCAGCTCGGGGCCCGCCACGTCACTAACACCGACTGAGGGAGGAGTCTCTAGGGGAGAGGTGAGTATACATGATCCTAAATCATAAACGAGGTGTGAATACGTTGCTTTTGTGCTAATAACAAATTGTTGTGACGAGTGTGTGTGTGTGTGTGTGCGTGGACATGTTGCTAGAGTGCACGTGTGTCTCTTTACGTTTCCTGTGATTGAGTTTGCTCCACAGGGTCAAGTCCTGGTTGGTGAGAAGTCTGTCTTCCTACTGGCTATAACTACGATCAGGTCTTTTTATGGCCGCTGTGAGAAAGCTGCAAAGTCAGAGCGTGTGATTTGATCCGTATCTTCACGCTGTATCGTGAGCAGCCCTCGACTTCCTCATACCTCCTCTGCTTTCCTTCAGCAAAAATAACCTAATCTCATTACTCAGCCTCGCTCCCTCTCTCTGCTGTTTTTCTGGGGGGAAAAGAGAGAGGACATAACCTCTCGTCTGCCCCCCCCTCCCTCTCCACCACTTCGCCCTCTGTCTATCTTTATCCCTCCTTCTCCAGACCGCCGTGTCACCAGTCGGCTCACACTCACACGGCAGAGGAATTCATTCCCCGGGTCTGGCATCAGGCCTTATTGGGGTAAGGTGAGGGGTCTCAGAGGGAGTCATGTGATCGAGTGTGTGTCTGGCAGCACAGCGATCTTGTGTTTTCAGAGCTCGTGTGTGTGTGTGACTCAGGAAGAAGAGAGAAGGGAAATTCCAAAGTGAAAGGTATGAAATCTGGAAGTAAGACAGATGACAGATGAAGTTCCACGGCCTGAAGTGGCTCTTTTAGTCCAATCATTAGTACAAAATATTGTTAGCAATTATCAATTTTCATCAAATTAAAAAACTAGCAGGTCTTAATGACCATTTCAGCATGAACCACCCTGACCCTGAGTGTAACACTCTGTTGTCTATGTGGCTTCAGCATGTTTTTAACAGTTGAATTTGGATTATAAATTAGTTTATGATGAATTCAGCAGCTGTCCATTCAACAACAAACCATTTTGAACTCTTCATGGGATTATTCATGTTTTAATCAGCCTAAAATTATATGAAACCACTGTGAGCCGCAGTTGAAATAATTAAAAATAACTTTAATAAAGTATCTAAAGCATTGATTGTTCTCTGTTTCGGTTGTTGGGCCTCAGAAGGAGCTTTAGACAGAAACTAGTTATCCCTCATGCGGTCTCTGCGGCGGCCATATTGGAAGGCAGTTGACTTTTTGGTAGATTCAGCAGATGCGGAGCAACACTGGTTTCTAACTTGTCGTGTTTCCAAGTTTCTGACAAATGTAAATCCAACATCTCAGACTCACTCTGTTTTGGTTTCAACCGACTCCTGAGAGAGGAGTCTGGCTCGTCAGCTGCCAAATGCTTCGCTGTGTTCACTGGCACGTTGCTAACGGGGCCCGACTGCTTCTGTTTGCTGCTGGACAGGAAGTGCACATTGAGTCAGTGGGGCGGAACATACATTGTTCAATCTGTAAATCTAAAAACAATGAGCTCAAAGAGATTAGACTAATATTCCCATAACAGCAAACATTTGCTGGTTTTATGAACACGGGTAAACCTGCCAAAAAGGTGATTGACTCCTTTCCCGTAGCCAGTAGGAGGAGTTTCTCTGTTCTTTCCCCCTCTGAGTCATGTTTGAAGTCATGAAACTGAGAAGGTCTCAACTCGCTGTCTTGTCAGTTGCATCTTGCACGAAACAAAGACAAACTCTGTGTTGCACTCATGTTCCCAATTGTTTTTTTTTGATCTTGCCAACTGACAACAGCCAGATGATGATGAGTGTTCTTTTTAATTCGTGGCTCAAGGCTACATCCGCACTACGGTGTTTTTGTTTTAATACGCATCACTAACGCAACGCATTGCTCAACGCAACGCATTCATGATAAAACAGTTCTTAAAACAAAAACCTGTGTTCCTCTCTTTCCGTTTACTGTTTCTCGGCGAGGCTGCCATTCAGAAAACTTTGAAATGGGAATTTTACAGCTGGAAAAAAATCTGGAAGCCCACTTCTAATAATCGATAATTAAATTACGGTCATGTTTTGCGAGTCTGTCCCCGCATTACGTGTCGGCCGCAGCCAACGAGCCCAGCATCCTAATGATAACCCAACAGGCCAACCACCCGCTGATGTCTTCATCCCTTTGTGTTCTCCCACATATGGTTATCTGAAAGTCAGCGGTGAGACATGGAGGCAGCGTATTCCTGTGGTCGGCCTCTCCCAATCAGTAGGCAACGCTCTCAACCACTCAGACGGAGAGAAAGAGAGAGGAACCAGCCGCCTAAATATAGCTTTGCCTTGGGGCTCAGCGAGAGGTTCTCTGCGTGAGCTCCGGCCACACACACACACCGAGGTGCGAGTGTGTGTACATGTGTACACACACAGATTTATTTCGTTTGAACCCTCCATATAAGTAAGGACAAAGGCACTGGCACTCGTACAGCTCTGTCTGGTGTGTAGACAGTTAATTCAAGTAAACACCGTGGGAAGGCTGTGCTTCAATAAACAGACATGTACACGTGGGACTTGGATTTAAGGTCACTTGCATCACTGGCCGACGACTTTCTGCTGACTGGAGGAGAAAATCCCCCGGCGAGCAGCGTTGTGACAGCAGCCATTTCCCAATCACCACAAGACAAGGTTTCACAAACTCTCGCACTTCTTCTTAAACTTGTTTTCGACTTGCAGCTTTTTTTCCCGCATCATTTACTGCGGATCCTTTTCTGAACGCTGTGAAATGTGATGTTGATCACAAGGGTTGAGGTTTAATTGATTGAAAATAACAGTTCGGCAGCAGAAGAGGAAACCAAAGGCGGCTTTACATCTTCGCACCCTCCAGCACGTGCTCATTTAAAGCCCCCGCTGCTTGTAAACACGACGCCGCTCGCTTATAACATGAAAGCACATGACGGCTTTGTTTCTCTGCGCTCCGGTTGTGTTTTCTGAGAAACTGACAGGAAAGAGACAAGCGAATGCAACACCTCAGCTGTTTCCTGTTTGTGTCGATGGGGAGAGGTGATTTGCTTTGCACGGGGCCGCACCGAGGTCACGGGGAGATAAAGGAGGTGATCTGGTGAAGGAAATCAGGAATTAGGTCATATGAGAGATAAGAAACGGATAAAACGCATAGTGTGAATGAGACAAAGAGTTCAGAGGAAGAGACGAGTTTGATTGAGAGCTGTGGAAATGTACTGAGAGAGCACGACAGAAAACAGCTGACAGGAAATTCTGCACCTCTGCTTCGCCACCGCTGTGATCACAGCTGTGTAACAACACCCACACACACACACACACACACACACACACACACACACACACACACACACACACACACACACACACACACACACACACACACACACACTCTTTGTCCAACCGCTTCACACACACACACCCACAGTTAAGACGTAACAGTCGGCAGCATGAAAACAAACAGGCGCACTGAACACACTGTGCCCAATCGCAAAAGGAACACAAGTTAATTATGCACAAATCTGCCCAAGCACGTACCACACACACACACACACACACACACACACACACACACACACACACACACACACACACACACACACTTAGTCGTGTCTGAATGACTTTAAGGGACATTACATTGATTTCCTGGAAATTTACTCCTTAACCATAGTTACCATAGTAACCATGCAAGTTGCCTAACTCCAACCTAAACTTCACCTTTAAAATGTCTTCACCTTATAATTTAATGATGTATGTCATGGGGACTTGATTTTTGTACCAATAAGGAAGACAAGTTCCAATAATGTGACCGTGGAAACAGATTTAGGTCCCCACAACATGAGGAAGACCTGGACCACACACACACACACACACACACACACACACACGCACACACTTTCCCTTGCATCTCTAACACAACAGCGAGTCTATTAAAAAGCACTTTTGAGCTTATGAAAAATAACACACAGAGATTTAAAGTCAAAATAGTCTTATGTTTTATTCACACACACATATATTTATATATTTACTCACTGAAAACATTTTTATCAGTGATTACATTTCCAAAGTTTGTTGTTACTGAATAATCATGAGCTCCTCTAAATACTCGCTCCTTCACCAGCACGAGACTTAAAATAGAAACCTTTCCCAGCTCCGACGACGGCAACACCGAAAACATTCAGGACTTAATTTGTTTATCCCAAACATTACTAAGTTGAACGGCTCCACGCTGAGTAGGTTTGTGTCCCTGGGTGATATCCCGGCTCCTGTGGCCTCTGAGATATCTATGATAAAGCAGCAGTAAAACATTTAACGTGCAAAAACAGCCGTGACCTACATACGACTGGAAGCTTAATGAGTAACCGTAGCTAAGTAATTTCCCCACGGGACTAATGCGTTACTCATTACCCACATACCACCTCTCCATGAAAGATACACAACATGGAAACGGATAAATAATTAAGTTTATGCATTGTAACCCAAATGTTATGAGCACAGGTATCGCTCCGTAATGGAGTTTTGTAGCTTTTTTTTCCCAGTGTGGAACATAAGTGTGAAGTTTGCGTGACTCTGTTTTGACCAATTACAATGCTGCCTGTATCTTGTGTAGGTGGCGAACAACCGTGATGTCACCGATTGGTTTGTGAGCTTCTGTTGTGAAGCCTCAAGTTTTTCCAGGCGCCATCTTGGTTGTTTGAAGGACGTGACCATATTTGAGTGGCAGGGGGTCGGAGTCTGGACACTGCACACCCAACTGTAACCTGCACCTATTGGTGGGCTCACCCCCTGCTGGTTATTTGAGAAAATGCAGGTTTCAGAGATTTCCATAATAAAGTGTGTCCTGGGCTACAATTCTCCGTCCGAACCCGACCCAAGGCCGATGTTTTTGCCGATTAAAGACACGTGTATTATCATATATATTATAAACAGTAGAAATACAGTCTGAATCAGGCCTTAGCCACAGAGTTATTGTCCGACTGTCGAATCATTTCTGGAAATAACCACTTAAATCCTACCGGCTGGTAGTTACCCATGTAGCTCGGGTTATGGATTGATGAAACTCTAATGTTGAGTCTCAGCTTTTCCGGGCGAGTGATGAAAAACGTCATATATGGGAAATTACTGTGAGTAATGAAAGCCAGTGGAACCGGATCTAATAGAGAAGTGGAGTGGGACTCAGGAACAGCCGATCCCCCTGTGTGTGTGTGTGTGTGTGTGTGTGTGTGTGTGTGTGTGTGTGTGTGTGTGTGTGTGTGTGTGTGTGTGTGTGTGTGTGTGTGTGTGTGTGTGTGTGTGTGTGTGTGTGTGTGTGTGTGTGTGTGTAGGATATACCTCTAGGTTATATTTCAGTTATATAAGGGACGCCACAGACTGGGATACAGAGAGTGGGCTAATAGAGAGAAGTGTGTCATGGGATGTAGATAGAAGGAGGTATATTTCATGTTGCTGTAAACAGTCGTTTCTCCTCTTCTCCTCCCGCTATTTTGGACCTTCAGCTCCGGTCGTAAACCATTTGCGACATTGCCACAGAGCCTTCCAGAGGTGTGGTGCCAGGAGGCGGTCGGAGCCGTCGGAGGAGACTGGCTGCAAATCAGAGAAAGTGGAAAAGGTGGGAAAAGGTGTGGGAGAGAAGTCACAGATAATGGATTTTTTGTTTTTATTCATTTTTGCAGTTCCAAAGATTGAAGACACCCACTCTTCACTGATGTGCACGGATGAGGAGAATCCATTATCCCTTATTGATTTCACCTTCTAATTTGTATCACAGAGGGGGGGTGTGCAGACAAATATTCCGTCTACACCTCAGAGGAGAGGCAAAAATCATGATCCCATTTATTAATAATTAAATGTAATCATGTGTTTTGTGCTGTATGCATTTTTATGTTGAGTTGTGTGTATTTTAAAGGCACATGTAAGAGTATGTATTGCGAACTAGCTTAGGCTACCAATTCGATGTAGCATTAGCATTACTGGACCCTGAATAAACATTTAAATGGATCAATTTTTTTACCCCGAACACACAAAGAAAAAGCTGTGAGAGCTGAGTGAAGCTTCGCAATAACTTTGGTCTATACTTATATTTCGTACGTATGGTGTCAGTCACTTCACGTTTCTGCCGGCTGTCAACACAACCCAAAAAGAGAGCGTGACAACAGATGCGGGAGTTTGGAGAAGTGGGTGATTGATACACGGAGATATGGACACCGCATCAGTCACTGGAGGGTGAAGGAGGACACACACACACACACACACACACACACACACACACACACACACACACACACACACACACACACACACACACACACACACACACACACACACACACACACACACACACACACACACACACACACACACACACACACATTCTCCACCGCCCCCATCGCAGCTGTTGTCGTGTGGGTTAGATATGTGCTCTGACCCGTCGGTCTTCATCGGGACCAGTTCTTGTAGGACTTAGCGCAGGCTCGGCTGGAATGGGTTGGACCCATTCCACGCATTCCAGTGCCGCCGTGCGCTCTCCGTTGGCCTACTTGTGTCAGAGGGGAAATGGACGGACGGTACACCCACACATTCAGACTCTCACCACACACACACACGCACACACACACTACACACATACACAAATACTCTGCAGAGGAGGAAGCCATCTTGCTGTCTCTCGCTTAGAGTGTAAATAAAGAGCGACGCACAAGCACACAGGCACGGGCATGCCCACATCACGTGCACTCACATGAGGCTTCGCTCTGAAAAAAACAAGCTGATACAGCTTGAGATGTACAAACAAATTGTACGTGCGGGCACACATGCACACAGCACGGGCACGTAGACATGAAAGTACAGTATATAGGAGCTTTGTGTACGCTGCACTCTCCTATACTATAAGAAAACACTAACAGGGGGCTTCGACTGTCCTATATCACAGCTGACATGAAAGCAGCGTTGAGAGGGAGCGTGGGTAGACGGACTTGACTCTTAATACCTCTCATAAGGGAAACATCTGTTGCCCCTCACATCCTTCTTCCTTTTTAATCTCCCTCCATGTTTCTCCCGCACCCCTCTCCTCACCCCCTCTCTGTGAAGTTGTTTCTCTCATCTTGTTCCTCTCTTCTCTCCGTGAGCCCCCAGCTTCTTCTTTCTTTTTTTTTTGGACTCCTTCGACGACTCTCCACCACAGCTGGGGTTGTTTTTGAACCGTCGAGTGCATCGGGGGCCAGGCGAAAAACAACTGGGCAGCGTTTCTGTGAAAAGCCACTCTCCACTCCCTGCACAGAGCTTCCTCGCATATTTCCACTTTTTTGGGGGTCAAGACTATGCACAGTTGGCTAAAACAGCTGTGGTTCAAATCCTACATCCGGCCATATACTGTGCGTTTGCCAAAACACCGAATTCCAGCGTTGCACCAAATCACCCGAACAACAAATTTAGGTTTTCTTGGAATTGTCGGAGTGCTGACATGGCAACAAGCTGCTGGACAAATAACTGAATTAAGTTTGAATCACATCATCTTGTCTATATCTGCCATGAAATAAAGTTCTTAAAGTATCCGAGCCAAGTCTACACTTTTGTGCTTCACTGTTAGAAGCTCCTCTCACAGTTCGTTCCTCCTCCTCTTCCTCCTTCCTCTATTATGAGGATTAAATTGGAATTGTACACTGTGTACAACATGCTCCATGTAAACTGCAGTGGCGTGCTGCAACATGAAAGCAGCCTTTGATTGTGACTGCATGCGCCTGGCCTACTTTTTGATTCCATTAAATTATTGGGTGGGTGGGAGCAATACGGCTGCGCTGTCTTTTAAGTATTAGCAAACTGGATGTCAGATGGTGCATATGAGTGTGTATTGACTGTGTGTGTTTGTGTGTGTGGTGTTGTCCACATGTGTGTAAACAGAAGCAGTGATCTGTTTATTTGTGCTTGATTATAGGACTTTGTGTGTGTGTGTGTGCAATTGTATAATATGTGTTTATTATGGATATGAGTATTAACGTACTCCTCGTGAATCACAGTGTCATGGTACATTGACACATTTGCATATACAATATATATATTATGTTGAAACGATAACATGACGGTCACTGTGCTGCTTCTGTGAGACGACAGTGACAAACAAAGCTCAGAGCAAGGACATGGCATCAGACAGAACAGGACGATGACTCATCGTGCAAACAGTGAAGTATTAGAAAGAACAGGGAGAAGTTGTTAGAAGCAGTGAGACCTGGAGCGACATGTCTGACACTCCGTCATTACAGGTGTGAACGCCCCGGTGATGCATCGAGGACGCATTTCAGATCCGATCACAAGTGGTCACAGGACATATTCTAATGCCAGGTGTGAACTGACGTGAGAACAGTGCGTCTGTGCCTGTAGATGTGTTGTTGTGCTTCATGCGTTACTTGCAGCAATCGCCATTCAGTGTATTTGCATCGGGAGAGAACTTCTTTGTTTGCATCTTTCCACTGGTGCTGCCAACACTCTTGGCAAGTATGCAAATGTATTTTCACACACAGGATATGAAGCATGAAACAAATAGGTGGCTTGTTTCACACTGGCTAGCGGCTAACTGGTAAATCCGGTTGATTGGATATTCGGAGATGTGTTAATGTCGAGATCTAATCTAAATTGGTTTTTTTTTAATATTCTAATTCGGACATTCATGATTGCTGTAGCTGTTATGGCAGATCGCACTTCTTTGCATATTACTGCCACCAGCTGCCAATCCCTTGAATAGATCGGTATAAACAAAAAAAATGGACCCACCCATAAAAAACTGTGCTCTCTAATCCCAGAGGGCATCTTCAATTCATGGGCGTGAATAACTAAAGCAGTCTTAGTTCTGCAATACACATCTACCAAGACAGATTCTGAGTTTTAAATATCATGAATATACGTTTAGAGCCTCGGAAAGTCTGGAAAATGTTCTGAAATGTGGGTTCTGGACGTTGTACTGGAGATTCATTGAGGAAAACGTCAAGAAATGAAGAGAAAGATGAGAAACAGTAACTCTAGATTTACGATTTGTTTTTTCTTGGGTCTGAATCACATTCACTTCTCTCTGCCTGCATGCATCGGTGCCTGTCTGCCAGGGGAGATCCGACGTGACTGAGAGCACGGTTGTCTGCAAACATTTATTGCCTCACACAATGAGCTTGTGTGAGTAAGAGTTTGTGCACGTAGTAAGTATCACATTTGAACTGTGTGTATTTTAGAGTCTGCGGCGATCCAAACTTTTGGTTAAGCATCATGGAACAAACCTACTCGACTGATTTCCACCTAGGTGTCCACACCGAGTTCTTCATGGGAGCCAAACAAAGGAGGGTCCACATGGTTCCTGCCAGCAACACAATCTGTTCAAAGAGAAAGACGAGACCTTCCTCTTCCGCATCCCTGCCTCGAACCAGGGACGTGTTTGATGTTTCCCAAAACTGTGTTTATCTTTGCACTGTGTGTTCCAGCTCCTCCTGGTTATCCCTGTGGGCTGCACTGTATATTAAAGCTGGGTGTGTGCCACAAGAGAGACGAGTCAATAATATTAATGTAGAGTCTCCACTGACAGGAAAGAAGAAGATTGGGAATTGTGGCTGATTCACGTGGAAATTTATCGTAATGTTTTAATGGTTTTCAAAAGTTTGGAATATGCTGATTCAGATCAGTACTCCCCACACAGGACAAAGCGTGATTAGCTTAGCATTAGCATTAACAGCTCGCATGTCTTAAACAACAACTTGCTTTTGTTTATGTGCTAATCAAACAAACTAAATGCAAAAGTCTTTGTGATAATGGAGTCGCTTAGAATGAGCTCAGTTCCCAAAATGTCAAACTGCTCCTTTAACTTATTTGAAGGATTGTCTGGAAAACAGTTCTTTAAGAAAGTTCTCATTTCTTTGTGTATTCTTTTGTATCTGTTTTCGATTTATTTACAATCTGTGATGTCGTCTAATACTGCAACTAATTATTATTCCATTAACTATAATGATAGAAAATATTTACATTGACTCCAAGTTGACGAGAGATTCTCAAATCATGTGATTATTTATATATTTAGTTTTCTATCCACCAACGACCTAATACTGAACTATACACACAAATTAAGGTCACTATGCCCCAGATAGGTTTCCTGCCTTCTGAGGTGCATCGCTGTGTTCACGCCCCCGGTGCCGGCAGATGCTCTTGTAGACGAGCAGGCGACGGTGCACATATGTGCTCTGTGTATGCGAACAATGCCACCAGTTGCGGTGGATGGAAGCTCCCTGGTCGTCTGCCAGCATGCGGGAGGAAAGGGGGTGGAGAGGGCGGACTGACCGAGGCACAATGAAGGGCGTGCGGTGGAGGCGGTGCAGGGTAGGCGGCGAAGCCAGGGGGGGTGGTAAGTGGAGATAAAGCTCAGACAGATGGGGCAGACAATGAGGCACGGACACACACCCTGCATGTCAACAACTCCCCCCCCAGGCCTCCTTCAAACTTTAACTATCCCTTTATCTCTCCCCATGAGCCAAAGTTTCTTTACATTCTCACTTATGTGCCAAGTTTTTTTTTTCAACTTAAGCTTAAAACAAAAGCTAAATAGTTTGCTATTAGTTCTATTTTTGTGCCACGAGAACCTTTTGTTCGCATTCTCCAAACAAATCAAACTTTCTTCCTCCTCCTGTTTGTTCACTGGCCCTCCTCCTTTTCCTCTTCCCCTCTTTATTGTTCCCCCGATATGATAAGGAGAAACCAAGATGCAGCTGCAAAGTGAATACAGGGCGGGTGTGAGGAGGTGGTATAGATTGATGGGTAGATATGGACAGGCATAGCTGTCACCTGTTGTGCCAAAACCTCCTTGTTTGGAAAAGCTGATCCCATCTCCTGTTTCTCCGGTTTCAACAAACAACCTCAGCTGTCGGAGAGTGGCAGAGCTCTGTGTCTCCCTCCATCCGCCTCTCATCCATCTCTCACGGCTCCCGATCACAAAGAAAGGTCGACTTTCATCCGTGCTCGGGCCTCAGCGGCTTTGAACGCCTCCTTAGAGAATGTTTTGGTTTAGACATCTGTGCGAATAGGGAAAGAAGTTGCCAACAAACTAGGAACCTATATCCTAACAACCATTTTTTACTAAAATCCTAAACTCAAGACTCATAGCAGGCAAGAGTGTGCTGATGAGCGTCACAGTCAAAAAATGCTGAGATGACAATGTGAGGTGATTAAAATAATGAACATACTGTAATGATCACTATAATCACTGGGATCCCATGTGACTCTGGTGAGAAATTGTGTCCAAAACACACCCACAACCATTTAGATCAGCTATTAAACGTACAATCATCTCTGTGCATGTTTTGGTGTCACATGCGAACACAAACGCTACGACCACGTGAGCATGCAAACGTGGCTGCCTTGCAAATATGTATAGTGAACCATCTGTGAAAAGGTCACACTCGGTGGGATTCTTTGAGGGTGAGGTGCAGGGGGGGGACAGGAAGCCCCAGAGAGGCGTTCACACCCTCATTCCACACCGATAACCACCGATCCCAGCACAGAGAGAGGGATGAGTTCCTTTCTCCACAACTGTGACCTCTGACCTGCCGGTGGAATTAGCGGAAAAAGCCACTGTATCAGTGTGTCACCAAAACAAAAAGACAGAAGTCAGAAGAAGTAGAGAAAGAAAGAGTAATACGAGAAATATATACCCTTATGTGTGTGTATATTTTAGCATCTGAGGAAAGAACTGAATGGTATAGCAGTGTGAATAGTGTTTTTTCTTACTTGTGAATCTGTAAAAGGTAGAAAAGAACTAACTTTTAACTATATCCAAGCAGTAATAGTTTAAAGGTTTGGTGTGTAAGATCTAGGTAAAAGGGATCTCATGGCAGAAACTGAATATAGAATAATCCTAGAGATGTTTCCACCAGTGTGTGATTATCTGAATTATGAAAATTGTTGTTTTCTTTACCGTAGAATCGGCCATTTATACTGAAATACTTTATATTTACATCAGGAGCGGGTCGTCTCTACGGAGGCTGCCATGTTTTTTACAGACTCGACAACCTTAACACCTTTGGAGGTTTTATGACAACGGAAGGTTTCCACAGGTTCTCTTCATGTTTGGACGGGGAGGGTGAGGTGAGGGGTGTTCAGCTGCAACATGCACCTCCACCACTAGATGTCACTGCATTCTACACACTGAACCTTTAAAGTTATTTTGTCAATCTTGTTATTTTTTTTCCCGATTAAACTCCACAGAAATATACAAAAGCTTAAGTCGTTCGACGTCATTTAAAGTTTGTTCCCTCTATTTATCGTCTTGACAACTGGTTTCGCACGTCGGGCCGTAGAATGGTGTAACTTGTCTGCGTTGGACGTGACTCATGTCCAGTCACATCCTGCTGACGCCTTTGCACGGGCCTGGGGCTTCCACATATTGCAGTGTATTGCGAAACACATGGCAAGGTTTGACAATGTAGTAGTTGAATATTTAGAATATTTTACATTTAAAAAAATAATAGATTCTTGGATGCGAAGCAGGATTTCAGGGTTTGTTCGTGGAAAATGTGTGTATGGAAATGTATTTACAGTATAACAGCTGTTCACCCAATATGACCCGACCTTCTGTGTGGGGTGTTTTTGGGGATGCATAGCTGACAGAGTGCGTGTGCTGCAACATCTGTATCTTGTACCATCTTATGTAACAGCAACACTTGTGATAGCGGTGACGTTCTCCAACGTGCCCTGAAGTGGCCTCCTCAAAGCAACAGGTGTTAGTGCGTGTTGATACTTGTGTATAAGTGTGTCTGTGGGTGTGTGTGGGTGTGTGTGTTTATGCACAAGTGCTACTGTCGAAGTCTTTTCATCTATTTTTGTGATTAACTACCATAGAAATACTAACCAGTGCTCCAGTGGTGAAACCAGTCCATATATGGTAATTGTCTCTCTTGATCCATGTTTAGTAGAATCATATTTAATTGTATTGTGTAAACAGGGTTTGCAAATGGTCTACAACAAATTAATTCAATATGATTTATAATTTTTTTAAATATACAACTGATCCATTTAAATTAACTTTTAATCTTTTTCAGTTAAGGATGACTTTGTAACACATGTCCAGGGACTACAGATACAAATAGTCTCTTGGCTAAACCAAGAAATCAATTCAATAGAGAATACATGATTGTGCCATTCTGTAGAAACTTTGCCAAAACCAGCTTAGTGACACAACGTTAGTGTCACTGGTGGTAACCCAGCTCCCCTAGTGTCTGTGTCATGACAGCAAATAGACTGTGTCAACCTGCAGATAGTCACGTCCTCACTGCAATAGACACAATGTTACTTCAAAATATAATATTTTACTGTATTGGTGTAAATTAGTAACTGCTTTTAATCCACCTGCCTTGTGAGTGAAGAGTTAAAGAAAATGCAGGTGAGACCTAAACCACTCAGTTCTCTGTCTGCTCCACTTTCCATTTGTTTCATTTTTTTGTACTTCAGGATAAAGAGAACAATATTGAAAACCTCTATTGCGCTGAGCGCTGGAAAAAAAGCGTCATTATTACTGTATAAAGATCAACGTTATTTCGGTGCTTGAGTCAATATTTTGCTGCTGAGCGAGATGAGATGAGATGAGAAGCCGTGGAACTGGTTTGAAGGGTTTTTCTTTCCTTTCTTTCCACTTCAGCTAACAGGGAGGAACGAGCAGTGCAAATCAATTCTGACAGCGGAGCAGGACACTCCCTGGAATGAAAAAAAGGTAAATGACCAGAGGGGAGGAGACAACAGGGAGAAAGTCTGTGTCCGTGTGTCTGCTCGTGTGAGTAAGAGAAGCTACGCTGACGTCACCCAGAGGCAGTGATATGATGACATCTACAACATGACGCACACACACAAACTCTTCCTCGGTAATCAAAAACACTTCCCGCTCCATAATCAAAAGTTGATGATCGCAATTTGAGCGTTGGGTTTTTTGTGCGACTGATCCGATAATTCAGCAGCTCCCCCGCTCACTCCCTGCTGTCAGTGTGTATTTATGAAGCCATCACTTGTAATCAAAGATCACCTATAATCACTGAGCTTTCGGTTCTCGGCCAAATCCCAGGGTGATTATCTTTCATTACAGCCTGATTTCGGGGGAAGAGTTTGAAAAAGTGCATCAGCGCAGATACAGCAGCAGAGAGGTGGGTGGGGGGGGGGTTACTGAGAGAGCGAGAGGCCCGACTGGTCAGTGAGGTCACGGAAACTTGCTGTTTTGTGTGGTTTATCGAGCAAAGCAATGTGGGCCATTTGGACAGGAGGAGGTTTAGGGTCAAAGTTCAAAAAGTCAGGGGAGCGGTGAGGAGGTATGAGCACATCCACCACACAGGCAAACGTGGTTTCTGGAGTTTCTGTGGCCTCAACGTGTACAGTCAGAACTCCCAACAGATGCAGCATTGACTCATTTAATGGTGTCGGGGCAGATGTGACTGAGCAGGTGGGCCCCGCCTGCTAAAAGAGGATTAAGAAGTAAGACGTGTGTGTGTGTGTGTGTGTGTGCACGTATCAATGGTAATGTGACCTTGTCCTGAGCAACAGCCTTGGCAGGAAAACTGTTTCTGCTAAAAAGAATCGGAGGAAGTACACAATGCACTCCCCACAGACACACATACACACTGATATGGTGTGAGAGGATTATACGCACACACACAGGCTGAACACAGGCCAGTCTACCGTGCTCGGTCTGCCCGTGACAACTCGAATCATCTTGCTTGTCAGTCAGAAGCAGAACGTATATACACACACACACACACACACGATTACAATTACATGTGAAAACTGCAGTTCCAATCATCTAAAGTAGGGCACTGCAGCACCCGTCACTCAAAGGTGTCACACAGCGGGAGAGCGCTCAATGAAAAGTGCTGTGCAATTACAGGCAAATACTCAGTCGCCATCGCCGTCCACCTCTGTCTTTCTGTGAGGAACCGGCTTCCACCCGACACACTGAAGGGTCATGATCAGCACCAGGCAGGGGGCCTGCCGGTGCTGTAGCTACCCCTGTGATAGCACCCGTAAGAAGTGTCTGTGATTTATTGTTGTTTTTAATGTGTGAATACTGTAACTAACGATGGGGTAATAGGGCCATATTGAAGAAAACGTTCCATTTCATTATTTGTGAAACTTAACAAGATGCCACACATTCCTCATTTCAACACAGGCGACAGACTGACCTGGAATATTACACCTACCATACATTTATTCTGGTAATGTTACTACTTTTCCCCCCTCATAATATTAAAATGTTTATTCGTGTAAAATTACAACTCGGTTCTTTTGAAAAACAATTTTTTTGTGATTCTATGAATTTCCTCGTAACTTTATTTTTGTAATATCCAATATTTATTTCCCTTTTAATGATAATATAACTGTTGTAATACTTTAGAATTACAACAATAATAAATACATCAGTCAAGAACAATTACTTTTAGACCAATGAAAACCCAGAAAGACAACACAGGTGACCGGAAGTAGCCAATGAGAGCAGCGCACGCATTGAACTGTTGACCCTGTCACTTCCTGTTTACCAGTTCGCGATTTCTGTGGGAAATCAGCCTCAGATGGACTCGACACGTGGGAATGAGGGTGAAACAGGAAGTACCACCACCAGGGGCTGGAGGTGAGGAGGAGGAGGAGGAGGCGGAGGCTGCGGACCTGCACCTCCCCTGCCCGGCCCTGGGACAGCTAGCGAGGAATGCTAACGTTGCTAACGTAGCAATTAAGCCTGTTAGCTGAGTGCTAAGTTTCCCATGGCAGCAGTGGGGACTCGAACCAGGGACCTTCACACTGAACCACAACAACATTGTTGGTAAGTGCTTGGACATGTCTCCCTCTGCTTCACGTTGTAAATGCTATATGTTTAGTAATTCTGACCCCTGTGCAGCCCGGTCTGTGGCATGATTATGGGATGTTTTACATTCAAAGTAGACTTGGCCACAAATTATATCAACATCTAATAACAGTAAATATTGGAAATGATCACGCTTTATGTCACATTATTATTATCTTTTAAGTTTAACACTTGATAAAACAGCAAAACATTTTATAAATCTGAGCTCGATGAATTATGTGTTACACCTCCTCACTGTGTTTGCACAATGAATAATCAATATATCTTGAACCTTTGTTATAGTGCTGAATATGATCTTGTACATCTTGCATATCTTTCATATATATATCCCATATCTCGCCTTGCGTTCAACAGAACAACATTGTAACTGAACAAGTCCTGCACGTGTGTGCGACTGCACGTGTGTGTGCGACTGCGTACATGTGTGTGTTTGAGGTTTTGCAGTAGAACGTCCACTGTGGTTATTACTGTCATTTTGAAGTCACAGAGGAAACTGCTTGAGAAGTTGAGAAGATTTTTTTTTCCTCTTTCCAATAACCACAACAGTTACACCTTCTAGTTGCAAAACACATCAACACAACTGCATCATGGACAGTCGCACACTTTGAGAATATTTTCTCACAAATCCTTTTTTTCTCTCTTGGGATATTCTTAAAGCACAAACAAAACTCCTTAAGCATTTTTCTCTGTGAATTCATGTCTTGACTATTTGCCACAACAACAAAAATTGTTTTTCACAGTCGCTCAGTTGTTTTGCAATAACACCTGCATAACAGTAAAAAAACTAAAAACTCTGGCACCTGAAATACCCGTCTGTCACCTCTGCTAGAGACGGTTGCATCACCCTGGTGAATGGGGACATTACTGGCTTTATTTACCACCACTGATGGATGAGCTATTACATGTTCTGTGGAAACAGGCCAATTTGTGATGGGTTTGTTATGTTCACCGATGAACAGTTCAAGCGCCGCTGGTTATTTTTGATACGGCACAGGAGCCAGATCTGACTAAAACACTGTGGGTTTAATTATCATCCTGACGAAAGGCAAACTCTGGGAAATGTCAGGGCCCACTTTTCCTGACATGGTCCAGAGTTCATGTCAGAAAACAGCTCATGATGATTCTGTTTTTCACTAACAAGAATCGCTCACGCAGGCATCGTGGCTCCGTCGCAAAGAAATGTCTCAGAATCGAATGGCACCGAAGGTTTTCCATCCACACTTGTGTTGTGTAGGAGGTTTCCAGATGTTTATTGCTGAAAGAAAATCTGAGAGGTTCATTTTCCTGAATGGAAATTGAATGGTTACTGTTCATATATCATCAAATGTTCCTTATTAGGAGAATTAAGGAATATTTCGATTCCTGTAAATGGTTTCATATTACTGGCCTTCTAGGGGTCTGTTTAGTTTTGAAAATGAATGTGTAAGATATTAAGGACACTCACCAGCGCCTTTATTTGATCTAATTATGACGAATGAGAGGGTGAAAAGGAGAAGCAGATGTTGTTTTGTACCCTCGTCTTCACCAACCTCCACACAACTCCTCACTCAGACCACTGACTCGACGCAGACTTGAATGTTTTGACGGGCTTCACGTGAGCTCGAGGTGTTTTCTTCCCCCCCCCCGTCCGACACGTCTCAGCTTTTCAGACTGTCAGACAGAGAAAGTTAACAAAAGCAACAAAGCAACAAAAGAGAAAAAGAAGAAATAGTGTGGAGGGAGGATACCAGCACCTGCGTTTCTCTGCCTTTGGAAAATACCCCCTCCTACACACACACAGACACACACACACACACTCGCGGACTCCTGTGTAGAAAAGTGTTGCGTTTCGCCCTCATCACCATAGATACCCAGTAGAAGTTCTCCAAAGGGCCCTCGCAACCCACAAAGTAGCCAAGGCCGCGCCATTCTGCGTAACCGCCGGCAACAATACTCACACTTGTTTGGGCCGAGCCGTTTTGTGGGACTCCCTTTGTTTACTAGGATGAAGAGAGCGAGGCGGAGTGAGGCAGGCTGAAGGGTGTGTGTGTGTGTGTGTGTGTGTGTGTGTGTGTGTGTGTGTGTGTGTGTGTGTGTGTGTGTGTGTGTGTGTGGTGTGTGTGTGTGTGTGTGTGTGTGTGTGTGTGTGTGTGTGTGTGTGTGTGTGTGTGTGTGTGTGTGTGTGTGTGTGTGTGTGTGTGTGTGTGGGAGGGGGTTTTATGCTGGTTGTAGACACTTTCTCGGGGCAGCGTGGGCAGAGACAGAGGGGGCACATCTGAGGCTTCTCCACAAAGAGGCCTGAAGCAACAGTGTCTGGACGTGTCTCTGCGGAGTCTGTACCTGTGTTGTGTTTGTTTGGGGTTTAAACTCACAGCCTCCCTCCCCTGTTTGTCTTTTATTTCACCCCTTTTCCCTGCTGTAACTCAAATCCCATGTCTCTCTCTCTCTCTTTGGCCTGACCTATAATCCCCCTATCCTTCAATACCCCACTGGCCCATTGTCCCAGACGCCACACACTGAATAACATACACACACACACACACACATGCACACACACACAGCCCTGCAGCCTGCGCCATTGTCCTGTCACTGCTGGCCTAAGTCCTAATGCTGCATTGGACCCATGCCCATGTAAACAAGCTCCCTGTGTGTGTGTGTCTGTCTTTCTGCCTGCCCGTCTGTCTGCCTGCACTTCTTCTTCTTCTGCATCTATTCACGTCACCATCATCGCTCTTTTCATTTTATTATGCCGCTCTCTGCTCTCCTCCTCCTCCTCCTCCTCCTCCTCCTCCTTCTCTTCTGTCTCCATGTCCGACTCCTCTCCCACTCCGCTCTCTCCCTGTCGATGCCGCTGTGCTCTCTAAGCTGGGCTGAGCAATTAGTTAATGTACCCTCCACCCCAGGGGGGATTCTGGCATTGCCGACCGGCCGAGTGCTTGGCTTCGTCTGCGAGTGTGTGTGGCGTTGGCACCGCCGCGGAGTGGGGTTTCTGGGCTAACGGCGGCCTGTCCAGAATGTTTTTGGCGCTGGGAGCCTTTTGGACAGCCCCTCTCTCTCTCTCTCTCTACACATCCACTCAAGCATCGTAGGACGCCCTCCGTCCGGAGCTCGAGTAAACAGCCTTTTAATTACCACGGGGAAAAGACCCAAATGTCTCAGAGATCAATTCCCCCAATATTTAGCCTTTACTTATTGATTGTACTGTGAAGTTTGGCCCCTTGTAAGACATTGTTGCCCAGTCTCAATGACCATTCGTTTATTTTGGCTTCCAATGGTTTGAGGAAATACTTCGAATCTAAATAAACCAAACAGATACATTTGAGGCTGTGCTTTTATTCATGGATTAATTCATGGCTTTGGGGACATTTCAGCATGAATTATAATTGGCCTCAATAGCAATAATAACATGCAGTGACAGGAGGTAGATGTCCAGACTCACCACGCTGTAGTAAACTCATACAAAATCACATATAGGCTACACTTGATTCATATATTATTATCTCTGCTAAGGAGGTAATGTTTTTTGTCTGCGTATCTTAAGTTTGTGTCCCTAGTTTTTTAATCTCATACCGTCATTCACACAATTATGTGTGCGTTCAATTGGGATCATTTCTGTGTGTCTGTGTGGACTTCATGCCAGGCTCTGTGCTTGTTTTTACCGCATGCTACTCCCTTTTATAAAACAAAAGTAACTTAATTTATTCACCAATTCCAGTCGAGTCGACTCTCTCCGTGCCGCAGTTTAATCTCAGCCCCGCTCTCGCTGCCTTTCAAGCTACGTTTGGTCCTGCGAGGGTGTGAGAGGTCTGGCAGGCGCCTCGCTGGACACCTCTGCACTTTTCTAAAGACTTGAAGGACGCCCAGCATGCACATCCACTCGGTGCAAACAACAAAGGGAAAGAGTGCGTCACAAATGGACACCAGCATGGACAAGATGGAGCTCTGCGTACCGCGGGGGATGAGTGGTTATGCCTGCGAGAGCTTCTGTTTGTGTGTGTGTGTGTGTGTGTGTGCACATGATTGATCGTCAGCTGAATCCCATTAACAGGCTAAGGGACCAATAAGAGCATCTCATAGTTGGTGGATGCAGCCGATTCCAATATCTCCATCTTTGTGTAATACGCCTGTGATGCCAAGTTGTGCCCTTGGCCCTCCCTCCTGCTACGTGGGTGCAGGCTTTTAACCTCCTTTTTTTTTTTGTTGCCTTGGAAGCATTAGGTCATGGCTGTGCACAATACTTGCAGACAGCTAATGGCCAATGGCTAGGTCAAGTAGTGGGATGCGGCTCTTGTGTGTGCGCATAACGATTAGCGCGTGCACGTTCGTCTGAAATGTAATGCAACCAAGCATAGCCAGAAGGACAAAAGACGAGACAGCAGCTCGACCTTTCACCCCCCCTACCCCCACCACCCCCACCCCCCCCCCCCCCCCCCCCCCCCCACACACACACACACTAAGCAAAAATGTTTGCTTGCCGCTGCTTTCCTAATTCTTCCATTTCATAGATCAATCTGATTTTCCGTGGCCTGTAAACCGCGGCGTGTATTCCCCGCCGCTCGCTGTGTAACTACATTTGTGCAGAAAGACAGTGGGATGATTCTGACAGGACACAGTTATATTTATATATTTCCGTTGTTATTCTCCTGCCCCATAGAGATATGACCCACTTCCACTGCTCAGTCTGTACGTCTGTCAGACTGCTTACTGCCGCGGCAGCGTGTGCTCAACATAGATCTTTCACAGTGTGCTTGTGCTTGTGCGTCCTTAAGGTAAAGACATGGATCCAGAGGTCTCCTCCTGGATAGTGAGATCATTTTCTCACATTTCTTTTTGTTTTCTCAAAATGCAGTGTCTTCTAAACACATCAATATTCAGTAACAGTAAAAGCCCGACATCAGGTTATCATACTCTTCCACATTATTATCCTCTACGTGCTTTATTTTTGGAAATAATAACAGACACAATGGTTAACTTCTATCTCCTGTTGCCAGACAGTAGCACACAAATTTTTCTCAACGAACAGAATAAAGATTATGCAGGGGATTGCAGGCTTATGTGGCTTCTAGGTTTAAATATAGTAGCCATTCGGAGTTCATTTCAAGTTCCTTGTTGTGCTGTTCTGTTGCCGCTGCATTGACCCTTTTTTACCACCAGCTGTTTATATTTTCATCTCATCTTTCAGTGATTCATTTGATCCCATTGGATGTGAAGGTTTTACACACTCGTAGTCATTAGCTCATCGTGCAGTAGCTTTGCGATGGTGTTTCTGTGTGTCATCGTGTGTGTCTGTGACGGTAAACAGGACTGTTAGCTTGTGGGGCAACATTAGGAGCGGATATACACCTCAGTGCACAACATGGAGTTTCACCTTGTTTCTAGGAAATAGATGGACTAAAAAACCTGCCAGTGGTCAGTTCGATCTGTCTCTTGAACGTTATTTTGATGTATGGCAGCGAAATAATTCTGTTGCTTTGCAAATTCAACTTTGTGTGTTTCATACCCTCCTTAGAAATATAATAAATCGAATATTCCTATATTTTCTGCGGTTCGTCCCGAGGTGGCATCTGCTCTGTTTCTGGAGGTGACAGAGAGGTAGCAGCAACCATGTGGGCCGTCTCAGTGCCCACATGCCTTCTCTGAGGACACACACACACACACACACACACTCCTGGCAGGACACACTCCCACACACCGAATGCCTCGTTACCTCACACGCACACGCATGCATGTACACACAAACACTGCAGTCGCACACTCATAAACAAACACTACACCTTGTGCGGCGCCTCATCATCGACGCCGGAGCGTGAAGGGAACGAAAGGGTAGCAGGGGTAACGGCGTGTGCGCTGCCAAATCACCACATAATGCACTGTTCCTGGACGGTCCACCCTGCCGGCCATATGGGCTCGACCCATCAGTGGAGCAATGGACCCGACACACAGATACAAGAAGATATACGGCTTTAAACACGTGTAAAGATAAGAGCACATTGTACTATGTCAGCATATTAAACACACACTCACACACTTTCTCAAGTGTTGCATTTCTTCCTGAGCGTTGTGTTTTGGACGCACGTTGCGGTGGAAACAGGTGTTGCTCCTATTGTCCCTTTCATCGCTGACAGCCTTTGTTCTGCGGGTGCTATCATCTGTTGGGGGGGCGGTTGCATCTCCCAGTAATGTATTTCATCAGCTACAGCTGTATCGGACGCTCTCCATTGGTGTGGAAATGAGGGTCGTCGAGTCGCCAAGTAGCTCCTTCATCCATATTACAGAGACAGGGGGAGGGGGGCTGCTCATTTATTCCGGCTCAGGTGTGAATGTGTTTGTGTGTGTGTGTGTGTCTGTGTGTGTTTGTGTTTTGTGTGTGTGTGTGTGTCAGAGAACGCAGAACATTAGGTTTTTTTTTCCTTCCAAGTCTCCCATGAGGATGGATGGTCCCATTACCGAGGGTTCTAACCCCTGACTGAGAGACTCAAGCATCCCGCTGCACAATTGCCATAGAGATATAAGAAGATGTGTCACTGGTGCAGATGTTGCACGGAGGTGGAAGGAGTTTAGATTTCCATTACGCTAGTGAAAGAGACAAGAGAAAATGTGGTGAATATTTGAGTCAAACTAGCTTCGGTCGAGACTAAACAATCGAGGAGGCAGCCCAGCCAATGTGACCAAACCAGAATGTACTTTCAAATGTTGGGTCTGAGCCGGTCTGTGTCCACCCTCTGTCGTCTTCCTGCATCCAAGCGACGACCTGCAGAGACGACAATCTGCTTCCTGTTAACACCTGCATGTGTGCCCAGTGCATGTGAATGGTCACTTGATATGCATTTTTAGGTGCGTTAGTATAGATGGAGGTTCTGATGTGAGGGTGAAAAATCCTTGTGTAGAAAGAAATTATTTCATGAGGTATATTTGTTTTTTAAACCCTTTTAAAACTAAAACATATGCGGCAGAAATATGTCGTCCTCAATTCCCTAAATCGTTATCTAAGGTTCTGCTTATTTATAATTGTATGGACACACTTGTTTTATCCTTACTTATAGTTTTACACTTTTTAATTTGCAAGTTAAAATTCACAAAAACAATATGTATATATATTTTTTTAGGCTGTTTATTAGAGTTTTTGAGTTATTTCACTTCTATGTACGATACATGTGTCACATGTAAGTGACGACAAACTTGATACTGATTTATTGTGTATTCCCGCAAAACTATCCGTCATGCATAGTAAAAAATGTCCTTGGCCGCCATTTTCAGCATTTGAATTAAATCAGTTTGCCGCAGAACAGCTTTTCCATCTGAGCTTGTTCAGCTGTCTTCATAAAATCTATAAGCTTTTAATGCAGAATACAAGATTAAATATCAGAGATTTATTTGTTGTGTTTGCCTTTTTGGTGGAGGAGGGTCTCCTAATCCTCAAACCCGATTGGTTTCGTATAAGAGGCCTGGAATGGATGATGTTGTGAGCAGCTGGTTCCTTGTTTGTCTTCGAATCCTTCATCCTGTGGACGAACTGGCCCGAAACAGCCCAGCAGTGTTTTGTTTGAAGAACAAAAAAAAAACCTCTGATATTATTTCAGCGTTTCTCAACTTGTCTCTTTCAGCACAAACACAATCCTGCAGGACTCGAAGCCGATGGCGGAGCGTTGTTTAACAGCGATGTTCGCACGCGCCTGACACGTTCTACTGCTCGTGCGGAGGTTTATGCTGATGTCTCTGACAAGTCAACCCATTTTTCATCCCGTTTTTCATAATGCTTGGATTCCTCTGACTGTTTGGTAGCGCTGAAGTTCACAGGAGAGGGAATTTAAATACCCTCTATACATAACATGGAGCAGATCCAAGTGTGTGCACGCTCCTTACCGGTTTTGTTCTTCTCACACTCTGACAATACACCGGCAAGTAAGCAAAACGCAAATCCCTCTAGCTTAGCGAAAATTTAAATTCAGTGGGAGGAAGTTGAAAAGGCAGATAATGGAATATCATAAATACAGAGTGATTCTATATTTCCCTCTCAATAATAGATGCTGCTGAGGGTGGCAACTTTCGTTTTTGGGTTGTCCTGTTGATTCCGGTCGTGGGGGTGAGGATGGGCCTGTCTATCTGCTGGCATGTCCGCACCATACATCCTTCACCGCCTATAGAAATATAAGTCTTTCACAAGCACCTCACCCCCGTTCACTGCACATCCCACCACAAGCGGCACACATGAACCGTAACATATTCACTTGATGGCAGTTGGAATTAATGATGAGCGCATCCTCTAATTATTCCGTCCTCCTATAATTACTCTGTCTCAGTGGTTACAGTTATCAATCTCATATATCGCTAAGCATGTCTCCCCTAATGCGAGGCGGCAGTGGAACAGAGGGAATACTCTCCAATTGGCACATGTGATTGGAAAAAAAGGGAGAAGAAGAAGCGCTTGGCATCGTGCAGTAATTTACTGGAAGCTGCAGTCAAACATGTCCTGTGGTGTTAAACTGTAAATCCAAACAGAAAGTGCAAAAAACAACCCCACAAATTTCAAATTTCAAAATGTATTCTTGCCTCAACTTTTACGTCATGATGAAACAGAATCCACACGTGTGTGAGTTCGAACATCTACACTTCCACAACATAGACTCTATATAAAATGTGTCTCCAGTTTCTCCCATTGTACTGAATTGAAGTCAAATTTATGAAAACACATTTCATGATTGAGTTTTAATCACTTGACCATATAAAAAAACGACCTTAAATGACAGAAACCACCTTTTGAGAAGGTAACTGTTCTTCCCAGTTACACTACAACCAGCCCTGCAGGCCGTCCCCATTTCTGGGGTTTTGCAAGACACGTGGATTTCACCATTCTTCTTTCTGGCCTGCAATCAAAGAGGGTGTGTAATCAAAGCATGATATGACCTGATCACATCAAAACATGAATTATCATGCCTCTGACAGGTGGAGTCTCACTTCTTCTCTGGTAAATGTATCACATAATCAGCTTCCTTGTGCTGTGAGAGAAGAAAAGCTTTTCTCTTTCAGTGTATTCAACCAGCTCCTGCCCAGCGGGAGGAAGCACGCTGTTAGAAACAATGCAATCCCCAATGGGTGTCGCATGCTTCTTAGCCATGCATGCATCTGATACCTGAATCGCCTCTGGAGCCTTGGTTCCTGCGGAGTTAGCACATGAAAAACCCCGAGAGGGTGTGTCCCCCTCTTTTTGTTCCATTACTATACCTTGAAAAGCGGCTTTTAGCCCAGGGCACAAGTGAACCATCAGCCCTCCACCCACCATACAACTCCTTCTTAACAGTCGCATCTCCTCATACATGAGAACGTGGTCACCTCAGCGTGAGGACAGTTACATATTCACAGGCTGAGGGACAAAGACGAAGAGAGAGAGAGAGCAGGGTGGGGACAAAGGAGTGAAGGACGCAGAGAGAATACACAGAAACGTGTTCCTTTTAAAAGTGTTTGTCTTTTGTTGTGGGAGGATGAGACACGATGCACTGAAAAACCAATTACCTGTGATGTCGGAAGACTGGGGGGGCTTTGTGTCCGCATGTGCTTGTGTGTGTGTTCGTCGTGTAACGGTCAAATCAGCGCAGACGCCACTGCAGTGATTGCAAGTTTGTGCGATCGCCATCTGAGGTCGTTTGCTGCAATCATGACATAAGAACACACAGCCACCCACAAAGCACAGGTTTGAGCAGGAGTGAGTCAGTGGAAGAGCAGCAGGAGAGCTGTTTACATAAGTCTGTCTGACGTTACATCATACTGAACACGAGAGCAGCCGCCTCGAACTGTAAATAACAGCGGAGCATCACGCAGAGAAAGACAATAGGAAGGAAACACACTTTAATCAACCGAACAGATTTACAGCAGCAATGTTTTCCTCCTCCGGTCTATAATAACACATACGTCAATAAAACGTGTATTATTCATCAGTACGTTATTAACAATGAATGAAAGACCTAACGTGAAGAGTGGTTTCTGTTTTGTTTGATTCCAATAGACACAACTGTCATTTTGTTTTAAAAAAAATCTTAATTTAAAGTTTTACATTTACAAAATTAAAATCTCACAGCAATCCATCTTTTGACCTGCTAGTCCATTATGTCCGCGGCCATTTTGTAGATGATGCCTCTGTTTGTCTGGTCACACCAGCCACAGATGTCACTGTTGTGCCGTTGTGTTAATTGCTTTAATTACTGCCTGACACACACACACACACACACACACACACACACACACACACACACACCACACACTCCTATACTGTAAACCCACGGCCTCTGATTAGTTCTGGTTCCTCCATAGTACTGAGCCCCACTGGATTTTTCCTGCCATCTTCAATCTCCCTGCTTCTGCATGAACGCGCACACACACACACACACACACACACACACACACACACACACACACACACACACACACACACACACACACACACACACACACACACACACACACACACACACACACACACACACACACACACACACACACACACACACACACACACACACACACTCACACCTAAAGTGTGTACCTGACAGCGCTGTGATTACAGCACATTGCATCACACTGCTGTTTATGTCCCACTCTACATTCATAGACATCCCCACTCTCTCTCTCTCTCGCTCGCTCTCTCTCTCTCTGCCACCCTGTTCCTGAATCGCTCTCAGCCTGTCAGATGATATCCACTGTTCAGGGGCCACTTCAGAATAATCAGAGAATAACGTACTATATATGTTTAGTGGTAAAGCCCCCTGGGGAATTCAAAAAGGATTCAAACGTATATACATATATTCATCTTAAAGAGACGGCGGGTTTAAGTGATGCATCCATCATTTGCATAGAAAATAGCGACAGAAGAAGTAGTCTGATCAATATTCAGTTCCATTTGATCTCCCTTTTATCTAATGTTTGGGGAAAGAAGAATGACACACAACACATTGTGTTTTTCATTTCAAGCCTTTATTTATACATTGATGTACTATTTTATTTTTTAAATTACATTATTTTTTATAAACGTAAGACTGTGATAATGATATAATATTCTAGCAAAGCTGCTTTCAGACATGAACTGAATTCCAAACATTGTCCTGACATTTTTCCAGAGGGGCCGTATGTCTGAACACAAATGTCCGAGTCAGCTGCTATGGACATTTTCCAATTAAGTTCCCGCTGGCCTCCTGGGGTTAATGTCCGTTAAATGTCCGTTTGAGCCCATGAGACAATACGGCAGGAAGATTCACTGTGGGGGGGGGGGGGGGGGCTGGTTGATGACGTTTTCTAACTTGCTTCAAATACAAACATCTCAGGATGAAAAAGAGATGACACGCACGTAGAAGATGCTGATGAGCTTCAACATGAGAAGACGAGATTCAAGAGCTTTTGGCGATAAAGGCCGACACCAGTCTATGTGCTGTTCACAAAAATAAATGAGTTCCACAGGGGAATGTATACGTCATGTCCGTACATTTGTCGTGTTGTTGTGAACGCGTCTGACCCGCACAATCTCCTGCAGCTTTCCTCAAATGTGATTGAAACATTTCCGGACCCAATTTTCTCCACATTTTCCACAGTTCTTGTGTGAAAACAGCAACAAAAAAAAAAATACCCATCAGCGAGAAGATGAAAAGGTCTATACTGATGATGATTAGCCTAACCAAACAGCACGCTATGTTCTGAATTAATGATTTTAGCTGCGAGCCACCACAGTCAGAGGCGGAAACGGCTCTAATGGATAATATAATTGCGAGGCTTAATAGTTCATGAAAGTATCTTAAAAAACCGGAATATCCCTTTAAGCGTGGGCGAGCTTCGTATTGTCTGCGCCTTCATTTTGTCCCGTACCCTGAAGTGGTGAGCAGACAGACGGAGAAAACCGAGTGAGAGTGATCATTGCATTATTCATGCTGAATGCGATGGCCTCAAGCTCGGTCCGTACGGCGAGCTGGGGCCACGCAGCGCCGTGATAGGTTAAGGTGGCCATCATCGGAGGCACACAACGGGCACTCATCTCAAACGGTAGTCTGAGAAGAAGCCTCTTTACCCGTCGGCTCCGCTCGCTCTGTTGTACGTGGCACATGCGTCCGAAAACACCTTCCCCTGCACAAACAAGCAGACACAAGAAACGATACGCACACTCCACGTTACACTGCCAGCCACGATTCAGCTGCTTTCTTACATCACCGCATCCCACTCATGTCCTTGTCCTCCCTCCCTCCCTCCCAGTGTTTTTCCCTCCTTCACTTCACTGGGCTTTTGAAGCACTTTCCCTTTTCATCCCTCCCTTTCTTCTCCTCCTCCTCCTCCAGCCCTGAAAGGTTGATCTGTGACTGAGCTTGTTGCGTCTTTTATCGGCGTCTCGCAGCGGCCCCGTGGACAAAGGGCAGCCGAAATGCCACGATGTCTCTATATTCTGCGCAGATGCAGAGCCGTGAAAAGAGAGTGGCGTTCAATCATCGGCACTCGGAAGGCTGAAATACAGTAGGGGATTGATGGAGGCAGACAAAGAGGAGGAGCGCGGAAGGATCGGAGGGGTGGGGGCTCATTTTGTAATTGATTATGCTAAATCCCGACCCAGGAACTAAATGAGAGGCTAGACAGCGGATAACCAGGGAAGGAGTCTTTATTTGTCATCCATCGGTTCTTTTCCTCATCGCCTCTCTGTCCACATGCAGAAGAAAAAGCCTCATTAGAAATGTTAAGCTTCTCCCAATAGGTAACTTTATTCGTACCTTTGAGAGCTTCCCGTCTCAGCTTAAAGGGCAAAGGTCAGCTGGCCGCCACCTCTTAAATCCACTGTATGTGTGTGCTTGAGTAGGTGTGTGTGACATCGTGTGTTAATCCTGTATCAGTATCTATTTAATCTGTCTCTGACTGTCTGTCTGATCCCTGACTCCCCAATCTCTCCACCCTTCTGCCCTCCCCACACTCTGTATGTCTGCGTTGTGTGTTTATGGATTTAAATCTCTAAATATTGTTAAGAGCAATCTGTGCTGCACTTCAGTCTGTTGCGTGTCGGCCAGTCGCCGTCAAAAGGAACTTCTGTTATTGCCTCACCGAGCACCACTGTCCCCTCACAGGGTTAAACTGGGATCATTCAAAGCACAAATCAATGCACCAATGAGCCTCTGAGGACACGTCTCCTTACTGTACCTCGCCATAAACGCCAACGCCTATCTCTTAGGGAAATGATTTACTACACAATGTTTTATGCCAAGATGAAGGACACTGAAAATCGATAAACCCGTGCTGTCTCGACTCAATGAAATCCTGACATTGCAAGTAGTTTTCTTTAAACCTCACAAAGGGAGAGATTCTTGCTGCACGCGTTAACAGCTTGATGCTAACGTGGTCATAATGGAGATGTGTAATGTGCATCTCCATTATGGTATAATGTTTACATCTTGAGTTGGGCCGTTGACTGTATATAACATGGACAAAATGACAGCTCGCCAAAAGTGAAGACAAATCATGTTGATTGCCCCCTGGTGGCATTACATTTTTTAAATTTGACCCGGAGATGTCCTAAAGGAAAAGACAAATGACAATGAAGTCATAATGTTGCATCATCCATAAAATGTAAAACAATTATGAGAGTAGAAATATTTAAATTGCGATTAAAGTGCTGGAAAAACAGATTTTGGTTTCATTTTGAGAATTATGATTTCAAAACAAATGTTTTACCTCCTCTTGCTCTTATTTTTCTCATCGTTCCAGCGCAATTCATTTTCAAGTCATATTTGAGTTCTAATGAAAGCCATGCTCGCTGCTATGGAAACTGAAGGGCATCTGAAGGTTGCCTCACTTCAAGAAAGCACTAATAACATGCATGCAGTGGGCTGCAGTCGGCCCACCTGGAAATGAAAGGAGGCGAGCAGGGGAGGAGATAGATGGGGAGGGGGGGGGTAGGAATGATGGGGCAGATGGATACAGTATGCACACTCGCACAATGTCCCAAGAGGCTCACAGCTTTCCAGACAGTGTTATGGATTCAGCGAGTGTGTCCTGAAAGACAATCCCATCTTTAGCCCGGCTGCGCCCACACCTCTGCTCATCCTCCGTCTGGAGGAAAAGAAGATTTAAATATTCTCAACTCGGCATGCCGGGATTTTGTTTCTTAATCCCGCTCCCCTTGAGAAGCCAAGGACTCTTGGTGAGCCTGTGGAGCACAATGAAATGCAAGTCGGCTCCCAGAATAGGATCATACGTGCAATACCAGGAAACTATTAAAATAATATTGGAGAATAATTAAATAAAGAGATATCACCTGCTCTGAGAGGAAGAGGATGACCCTGATGAAGACCACAAGCCCAAATACATTGGCGTTGGAGAGTGCATAGACACCTATTCTCGCCTTGTTAAAGAAAGTTATGTCCCATTCTTCCACCAAGTTTGGTGGAAATATGTTCAGTAGTTATTGCTGTTATGCTGCTGACAAACAAACAGACGGGGGTGGAATCATAACCTCCCTGGTGGAGGCAAAAAAAACATTATAAATGACATGCAGGTAATCAGGCGGAAATCAGAGTCCACAAGTTGTTGTTGTTTTGCCTCTAAAACACTTAATATAGTGTGTGTGTGTGTGTGTGTGTGTGTGTGTGTGTGTGTGTGTGTGTGTGTGTGTGTGTGTGTGTGTGTGTGTGTGTGTGTTGTGTTGTTTAACCCTTTTACCCTTTCTCTCTCCATCGCCATGAATATTGAATAGGGAGAGAGGCACTTTGCCCATTCAATTCACTCCAGGAATTTACAGTGGCATGCTCACTTTATGAAGATGTATTGGTCGCCCTCAGTGCCTCGTGTGTGTGTGTGTGTGTGTGTGTGTGTGTGTGTGTGTGTGTGTGTGTGTGTGTGTGTGTGTGTGTGTGTGTGTGTGTGTGTGTGTGTGTGTGTGTGTGTGTGTGTGTGTGTGTGTGTGTGTGTGTGTGTGTGTGTGTGTGTGTGTGTGTGGCTGTTACACAGGCTCATAGGTGCCGTACCTTTGCTGTTGTTTATGCATGTATCGGAGCCCCGAATCAATCCGTCCTGCGTTGTGTTGTGTGTAAACGTGATGTAAAATGAAAATGGATCTGACCCTGAGGTCTATTGTCCCAGCGCTGCCTTTACACGCCCTTGACTGAAGCGGCTCAGTAAATCACCGGCACAGACACGATAATGCACTCAGACCGAGAACGAGGTAAACTTTAACTGGGTCTCCATACAACTGTCAAGCAGGTGTGAGTGTGAACTAGACCAAAAAATGTGTTTTTGCCATATTTCCATCACATGAGCAGGCTTCCTGAATGCATTTTTAAAAGTGCAGTATTTTCAAATTTGGTTGATTGGTATTAGAAATGTATATATATTTTACTCTATAGTAAGATGAAATGGTTTTATTATATATACGTAAGAATTATTGTCATTATTTTAAGCCCTTCACGTCAAGTGTTAAATCATTTATCACATTAAAGCAAAGCATTTCAGCGTAATATCAGAGTAAATGCTATTGACAGTCACATTTGTTTTAACAAGTTTTCCCAACTAACATGTAATTTATTGTTTTTAACTCGACTTACTACAAGTAGCCTGAGCCTAAACTGTCTTGACTTGATTTATTTTTGTGTTGAAATAATCAGTGAATTGTTGGTATTTTGATTTTCACTTTTTTTGCACTTTGGTTTTTCTATATTTGGATTTTATATCTCTGTTGTTTGCACTTCCTGTTTTACTTTGAAGCTTCTTTCCTTGTGTCTCTCACTTTACTTCCTGTCTTTGTCTGGTTTCCTCCTTCAACATGTCTGCACCTGCTCTAACGTGTAACACCGTCTTTCTTTATCCCTGGATTTCCCTCGTGCTTCAGTTTTCCTGGTTTGTCCCCTTTGCTCCTGAGTTTCTCGAGTTTGGACTTTTACTTTGCTTGTTTGGCAGCTTTATGACAAATAATGTTACTGTGGAGTTTAATGAAAATCATCAATCACATAACAAACTCAAGTAGAAACATTACGACAAAGACACAGAACTGTTTGACGACAAAGACGAGTCCTCCCCGTCTCCCGCTGTGTGCATGGTCTCTCCCAACACCCACAAGACCAATACATTTCTGTCATTGTCTTTTAATCACTAATTAGTTTGTCTTTCCGTCCGTCTGTCCCGGGACACCTCTCCTCATTCTCCCGTCTCTTCTCAACCAGACAAGGACGGGCGAGGGCGATGCGATCCTGTGGTCCGCACAGGGATTTCATGATGGCTTCCGTCCAGAGGAACCAAACAGCGGTAAACAAGGTCTCGCACAAGGACAAACATCTCAAACGGGCCACGCTGCATTTTCTCCAGGTGAGCGAATCACACGCGCTGCCGGTCCTGGGTGGCGGTGCATGCTGTGCGCTGCCAAATAGGTTTCTGGAGTACAGTGTTTGTGCCATTATGTTGTTCATGTGGAACTCCACGCAGACCCAGCTCCATCACTAATGTATGTCTGTCTGCAGCCTCCCCCCCACCTCAGACACACACTTTCACACACTCGCACTGGAATGAGGTCAGATACTGTCATGAATGTCTCGGCTGTGTGTCCTCCAGCTGTTCTCTCCGTACTGTGCGTGTGTGTGTGTGTGACTCCATGGACATTCATGTGATTTAAATAATTGCATCCCATGGAAATAGTGTTTTTGTTTGTTGTTGTTTTTCAGGTTAGTGTGCCACCAAAACACCTATTCCTTTCCTTTTCAAAATTTGATTTAGACGTACATAACATCCAAAGGGAAATACATCCGCCAGAGGCTCAACAGTCACATTCAATTCTTCAATTCTGTTTGTTTTGACATAGTTATAAAACTATAGAAGATGCGTAGAAGCATGTCGGTGGTTGTTTCAGGTTTGTCTTTGTTAGCATATAGCAGCTGAAGAAAGAGCCCCCCCCCCCCCCTTAGTCAAAAGATTTGTATTTGAAGCTGCAGAAAACTGCAAACACTCATAAACCTGATTTACTTTCATCACGATTTATGAATTATTGTTAGCAAACCAGTGAACATTTTAATAAAACATCCTATATCGCAATGTAAAGGAGAGAGATAAAAAATAAATAAACTGGATCTGTGCCAACATCTTGTAGGCCCGTGCCACATCCATTCACCGGCTTTCGTGGAAATGTGTTGTGTAATTTCTGCTTGATCTCTGCTGACAAACAAACCAACCGACCCGCAGATAAAACAGAATGGCACTAAGTAAAGCGCAGAGCACGGCCGAGCCCCGGCAGTCCCCTTAAATCCATCCAGGCTGCACCGTACTGCACACACTCATGAATATCTGTCTCCTAAATGTGTACATCACATCAAGACCCACAAATTATTCTGTGGAAACGTTAGTAACACCCTCTGCCTCAGTTTTGAATAATCGTCCAGTCCTTGACGTCTTCATGCTGAAACCACTCCTATATGCATAAGTCCTCCTTTTGCAAGATGTCTGAGGTTTTCTTTTGTACAGTTGGCGTCATTGACGTGACTTTCTCTTGACAGGTTGCCTTTGGTGTGTGCCAATAACATATCTACCGTTCCTGTGGCCAAACTCTGTTTTGGATTTGTCTGTGCATTATTCCAAAAGACCTGCTCTTTCCCTATATACATATATTCATTGGCAAACTGTCGTCTCACTCTGACATTCCCCTTTAAACAGTGGAGGCTTTGTCCTGGCACACTCCCATACAGAAACCCTGCCTACGGATAAAAGTGATAAACCTGAACAAATAAGACATAAAATCCACCTCCACAAAAAGAATTGCGGATGTCAGAGTCTGGCAAGGAAGTTAAAAAAGATCTCAGTTTTATTTTAAATGAATCCTTCCCGTGTTCATGTGCCCGGGACAGAACTGCAATCCAACATTTCATCACAGCATCGGCAGGTAACTCGTGCAACTGTTTGGTGTCAAAGTGCGTGCGTCTGTAATCTTCTTCGCGATTGCACAAATTTGACCTGCATGGGAGCGTGCCAGGATAAAAGCCTTTTCCTTCCAAAAGGAACATCAGAGCGAGAGTTACAGTTTGCCAATGAATATGTAGGCAAACACCAGGCCTGTTGGAGTAAAGTGCAGACAAAGCAAAAGTGGCAAAAACTCTCAAATATCTTGCGACTGGGTGAATTTTGCACGGGGCAAAATTTGCAGATGGTTGTGTGTGTGTGTGTGTGTGTGTATGTGTGTGTGTGTGTGTGTGTAGGCGTTGATGAGGTTACTGTCGGGGCATGGGTGGTCACCGTAGGGTGTTGTCTGATTGGCTGACATTGTTTACATTGTATCTCTGTGCCCAGTGAAGAGGAACAGACCCCCTGCAGACTGCAGCCAGTGCACCAGACAGTCATCTCACACACACACACACACACACACACACACACACACACACACACACACACACACACACACACACCACACAACACACACACCACACACACACACACGCACACACACGCACACGCACACACACAAGCATTATTCCCCATGGTCTGGCAGATCTTGTTACTATGCAGACACACTCCTACTATCCTACTTTGGCAGCCTCACATCCTGGAGAGAAGTGTGGTGTTTTTAACAGGTTGACAGATGTAGGGCATAACTCTGGCGACTGACTGAACAGACTGGAATTTCATTTTAATACTTTAACTTAGGTTTGAGGTCACTCTGATGAATTTAATGGACGTCGGTGACCTGTATTTTTCCATCGATTACCTCTTGTTCAAGCTTCTCCACGCTACTTTTTCTTTTTGTGCTCATCCATATCCACGAATAACATGTTTAATTAGGTGATTATTCACAAGTGCATTTCATATTTCAACCCTTTATGTGCACCTTGTCGTTCAGGAAAACTTTGAGAAAATCTAAATGTGGTAGCAAGCAAATGTGAGCACAAGGGCCCATCTGACAAAACCACTCTTTAGCCTTTTGGGGAAACAAAAGGAAGACAGCGAACGATAGATGCATGAAAAAGAAGGATGCGTCAATAATCTTGTTTGGGGACCAAAGTAGCATCATCGTAATTATACAGTTTCTGGGCAGAATAGTGTGTGTGTGTGATTGTGTGAACAATGGAGCATAGTGTGTGTACGCATGTAAATAAGAGTTAGAGGGCCCTTGTGCATACAAGAGGAGGCTGCACAAGTGTCACACTATGATGCTGATTGTGTAATCATGCATGCGTAACGTATATATCTCTTGCTCTGCATCACAGGATGTGCTGTTGGTGGAGCATGAGAACAGCCTCGTGTTCTCAGTGTGTGGCAACGAAGTGTGTGTCTGTATGTGTCATGTCTGAGGGGGAGTGTTGCCTCCCTCTGTGGCCAGGCCGATGTGATGATTACGGCTTTGTCTATATGATTTGTATCGGCGTGCGAAATTTAAATTGCTTCTAATGTGTTTAAAAGAACACAAGTGAATAAATTACCAGGTGTGTTCCCAGGCAACGGTGCAAATTGCTAGTTCACCTCTTTTCTGGGCATGCACAAGAAGAAAGTAACGGCCTCTTAGCGACGTTTTGCATAAAGTTTTAGATCCAGATCTCCAGTTAAGTGTGTTTTCAACAGGAACAGTGACGTCCCCCATCGGTTTGTAATCTGCCGTTATGAAGCCTCGAGTTTTGGCATTTTGTCCAGCGCCATCTTGGGTTTTTAAAACCAGGAGTAACCTTATTTGGACGAGGGGCGCGCCTGAGTAGAGCCTGAGGAGACTTACTACCTACACCTGTGACCTCCACCCATTGGACGGTACTAGCTGTCAATTACACGGTATCTACGCCCCGATGCATACCATGCTTTTTTATTAAATTCTGCTCTAAATGGGACAATCATTTACAAAATAAACATCTGTCTCTCTCTACTTCATCTGTCCAAGAAAGAAGAAATGCAAAGTACTATTTAAAGCTCATTTCTTTACTCGAGCGTCCTGAACGCTGCTCTGAGCCATACATGGGAAAACCATTCTCTGCCCACACATACACGGAAAACTCTTGTTCCAACTTCATCCAGCTGGAGAGACGGAGGCAATAAAACACTCCCAAGGAGAAACTGTTAAAACACACACAGACGGTTGGAAGGGAAAGTTGAGGTGGAAGATAGATTCATAACATTGAAGACGTGCCAGAAACGTTGGCCAGGTCAGCTCGTCCAGGCTTCCTGTTTCCTTTCACCTCCGCATCCACTTTGCAGCTTGACAGCGGCACTGACAGCGTAAGCGCACGGAATCTTCCATTTCTATCTCCAAGACCCGGAGAGTGGTCGCCGTGGTAACACCACTCAACGTCTGCTGTTGCTACCTCGATTCAGCCCGGTGTGACGCAGATGTCACAGTTGTCAACCCTGTAACACGACAGAAGAAACTCACTGAAGCGACTGAGGGACGGTTACAGGGATGAGAGGGAGCGCAACCACGGATTTAAGAAGTTTGGTTTCATGGAAGACTAATCTGTTACAAGTTTAAACACAGCTTGAATTTGCCAAATGACATGTAAAGCTCAAAATTAAATGGGGGGGGGGGGGGGGGAAGCTTTTTTGTACCTGAATTGTACCAGTTTTTGAAAGCAAAACAAGATTTATTACCAAGTTGGGAAAGCATAAGTAAAATGATAGGTCATACAAGAGAAAACAATGATTTTCTAGAAGTTAAAATGTCTTTTAAACCAGGAAATAACATGAAACAGAAGCACTGAGTGACCCGTCCTCCCATTTACTTACTGGTACTGGTTTCTCTCTCTCTTTCTGCAAGTCCCTCAGTTGCTTAGACTCACAGACAGAGAAGCATAAACACACACACACTGAACATTTGAACAATTACGCTTTGAGGGCCTTCAGAGAAACAGATTGTTTTCCAGTTCAAACAGGATATCCTTATTTGATCTCGCTGAGTCAGGCATTGACGCAAGAGCGATTCCAGCCCAAACAATTTAATGTTTCTATATTGACCTTCACCTTGGGCCAATGTTCCCCCCCCCCCCCCCCCCCCCCCCCCCCGATTTCAAACGTGATGTAACAGCCTCAATTGTCCAATTGCTTCACCTTGTTGATACGGCTTGCCATTTGGCAATTGGTCACTGGAACATTATTTAAGCTTCTTTCCTGGAGCTGTGGGCAAAGGGCCGTGAGATTTACTGAACACAGGTTTCAGTTTTCCGCGGCTCTGCAGACTAATATGGAACATGAACAAGTGATTAGTCGAGAGCTACAGTGAAGTCCATGAACCCTTTTCCTACTTTGTATGCTAATATGCAGTCAGTGTGATAACATAGTGTCCTTTGGAAGATAAACAAGCACAGAGCCACAGCTGTTATGATTCACTTCTGTTCATGGTGATGTTCAAGCATTGGTGCTTTTACAACACGGTAACCACACAATGTATTATATGGTTTCCTGCCGGTGGACTAAGGTGGAGGTGGTAACTCAACATGGCTCCAACACTGTTACCATGGTAGCACTGTTCTCCCAAGGTCAACGCTCTGACCCACGACATGGTTCAGTGGAGCCTGCCACAAAGGTGCAAATGAACTTCAGGACCCCGCCAGTGTGAGTTTGTTCGTGGTACCACAGGAGAGAAGATGAGGGGAAGAAAAAAAAGAGGAGGGTGAGAGGGAGAACACAAAAGGAGAAGTGGAGCAGGGGATTGAAGGCACCACAGGGAGAGAGGACTAGAGGAAGAAGATAATGAGCGAGGGGGCAGAGGAGAAAGTAGAAGGCAGTGAGTGACAAGCAAAATGAGGATAAAAGGGGGCGAGCAATCTAACTGTTGGAAATATAAGCGGACGGCAAATTGGTAGAAGTGAGCAGGAGCCAGTGAACAGATTAATGGAAGGAAGGTCATGGGTGACCACTGTGTAAGAACATAAATATCCAATGTGATGAAAATAAATCAGGATGGAGGAAAAAGTTGGTGCAGCATGATGGACAAGGGAGATGGGGAAATGAGTTTCGAGCAGTGGGAAGGTTAGGGAGGAAAGCATACCAAATCCTAAGGATTAGTTCCACACGTCCTCGGCTTCCATAGTCCCGGCAGCACCTGAGGCTGGTGCCAGGATGACATTTGCATTCACTGATTAGGTCTGACTCCTCCTGTCATGTTTCAGAACCTGGTATGTTTTTCTTCTCGCATGGCGTCCTCTCGTCTCGATTCCTAAAGTAAAAGGGGATTACCCAGCTATGGCCTGCAAAGAAGTACTTTTCGTGACAGGATGAGTTTCTCAAATGAAACGTCTGATGAAAATAAATGACTTGAGAAAAGCTACAGGCTTTCTACAGTTCTCCTTGCGGCACTGAGGGTAAGGAGAGCTGAACAGAGGCATACCTGTGTCCAACAGGGCTGGAAGTAACCTCATTGTGTAGGTAGGACTTTGCAAAGTTTTTGAGTAATGGGTAATGAGTAGTAAATAATGTTTTGGGGTAAATGGCCTCAGCAGAGAAAACTTGACTTGACTTCCAATTCAGTTGCAATGCCTTCACACAAGTCCAGGGAAAGATGCCTTGCTAAATACTGCTGTACTGCAATAGCTTAGATACTACTGTCAGCTTTTAAATGTGCTGCTCTACATTGAAAAGAGAGAATGATTGACCAGAAACCACCTGAATATCGAGAGTTACCACACCTCGTTGCTGCATCTTTAAAAAATCTTGTCCAAGGTTCACATGCATGACATAACAAGTTTGGGGACTTGAGCCCTACCTGGCTTAGTTTGTTGTTCCGATTCTGCTGATAATACCCCCAGCTAAAGCCTCCCGGTGCCACCAGCTCAATGGATAAGCGCTGTGCCAAGTTTGAGGGCCGATTGAGCAGGACAGCAGCTGATTACAGCAGCAGATTGTGTTTGGGTTGTTGAACAATCGACCAGTAGCACATGAGCAAACCCTTTATTTCTCGACGGACCTTCAGGACACAATGTTTGCTTTGTGGGAAGTCAAAATATGGTTGACCCTTCTTCTTTAAACCAACTGAACATGTATTGTTAGCCGAGGAACGCCTCAGTGAAATCAAAGTAAATACGGCACTGTTTTGTTTGAGAGGGCAGAGCAAAAATACAAAAGAAATCAAGTCGGAGGGGAAAACCGAGGTAGAGCAGCGAGGTCAGCGAGGCTACGTCTACACTAATCCTCCGTGCAAACAATACAATACAAACTCAGAATTAGATATGATCTCCCTCCATGTTAACACACCTGGAAACAAAGAGCAGCTTGTCTACCCTGCATGTGGTTGCTTAGTTGTACAAAGTACCAGGAACAAGGGAAAGTAATGGTGAAAAAGAAGAGGGATTTGTTTGTCTTGGTGATTAGCAAGGCTTGCAATTCGTTATCAACTTGAATTCGCTGCTGGTAGTTAAGTCTTGATTGTAAAGACCCAATCAGGCTGTAAATGTGGGTCTATTTTTGCACATCCAAACCAAAGGGCTATTCTGGAGTTTCTAAAAAAGGGGCCAGCAGCGTTTCTGAAAAGTTTCCAAGCTTAAACGTAACAAAAGTGCAGTATTTAAAAAAATAAAACATTGATGTGGACGTGGCCCCAGTTTAAGGGTCTTGCTAACTCCAGACTGGTGTGGATACCAGATGCAAAAATAAAACAATGTGTACATACAGCCTGTGTAGTCTTCTTCAGGGCTGTCTTATATGTCATTTGGGTGGGGGTGGAATACTTGGTTCGGCACACGCTGAGGTCCGATAAAACCGTAATGCATTTTTTGATGGTCCACCAATGTGGGGGCCCATTGACATTAGTCCCAGTATTCCCCGCAGTAAACTGACCAGCCTGCAGAGCAGAGTGGTGTGGCTGGAGACTGTGGCAGGTCAGTGCCTCCTAAAGGTGGCGGCTCTGCACAGATTGCCATGGCGACCACCTGACAGTGGTTGCATAACAGCTGATTAGACCCATTACATCCCACTGCGCTTCAAACAATGTTGTCAATAACGGGTGTTGCTCTGTGGTTTTTTTTCTTCTTCTGTGGAATTGTTCACAGGAAGTGGGCTGCTGTTAACTCAGCTTGCCTGCTTTCCTATAAAGTATTTTTAACCAAAATGCAGTTCTTCTCTTTGTTCCCAGCTCTGTGAAAAACAAATGCATTTTATATAGGTCCTGCTCTTAGTATGGACTTCATGGAGCTCCAGTGAGACAGTGTGTGTGTGTTTAAAAATCCATGAAGTGGTGTCTCAACTCATTACACACACTTCACCCTGAGACGTCTGCGTGCCTGGCTGCCAGATTAATAAAATATACTGTAGAACACACACACACACAGATTTCATTAAAACCTGTTCAAATGCTTGGGATGTTGTGTGTCGTGTCTGAACCGACGGAAATTAATTGGTACATGAAAGCACCTGAATTTGCTTTTTTCCCCCCCCTTCACATTTAAATTAATCAGCTCAGCTTCATTTCTTTCTTATTTCCATTCTTACTTTAAGCTATAGCTCGGTTCCCTCAGCTTTATATTCTGTTTCAGGGGCACAGCAATATGTTTATGCAACTCTTTCCTCATCACAACATTTCCATACCCCCACACATATGAATATTTACTGACAGAATCCCAGAGATTTGTCAGGAGACTTCTGCAAACTCCTTCCATGACAGACCGGGAATGTGTTTTGACTCAAACTCGCACTGAAGGTTCTACTCAGTCTGTCATCGGCTGCCGTGTGGATGTAATCAGATTGGCTACCTGAGAGCCCGCTGTGTTGTAATGACGTCTAATCTCTCAGTATGTTCTCATGAAGCCGCCACCGCGATTACTATCCCCCCCTTTTATCTAAGTAGATAAAATGTGTGCTCTTGCGTCCGCGTCTTTATCGTGTGGGCTTATGTGTGTTTGTTTCACAGCCCCCCCCACGCACACCATCATTTTGCACCAAGCACACCATCATTTTTTTTGTGTGGATTCCAGATGTCATGGCAACAGCATGACAGTAGCCTTGAGCCGCGGCGGCAGTCGTCACTGATGAGGTAAACAAGCTATCCTGCGCTAAGAGGTGACAACACACGCCGCGCTCTTTTAGCGCCACAGAAATATGTAATTCTCCAGGTGGTAATGAATTGTTGACGTGCAGAAGGGAGGATATGGTGACAGGAAACGGTGCGAAAAGCTGCACTCTGTTCTCGTGCTGTGGCACAAATCTGTGCAGAGGCAGGTGACACCAGTTGCCTTGACAGAAACGGAGAGAAAGCAGGCGACATAAACACATATTCACCCATGCATTATTTAAGGTGTTAAAACCTTCCACTTGTGAAACAACGGGAGTTGGCGTGCAGAGCTGCTCAGTTCATCACCTGAAGTGCGACGGCGTCATAATGACGAGAGCGCCGGAAAACACACAATGTGCGAGAGCGCTCCTTCTGTAATAATATTAAGCAATCGGTAACAGAAGACGTTCCTGTCGAAGCCGTGGGCTCAGGCAGACAGATAAGAGACAGCTGGTGAGATTTGCGAGGCGTCCTGAAGCGCAGCTCTCTGCCTGGGAGGCCGCGTCTCCGGTTTAATTCGCAGCCAACCGCCGGGGTCCCCGGAGACACTCGCATCCACAGCCACATATTGATGAACCCACGGTGGCAAAAGGTCATGAATTTGAAAATCAAATGTCACTTGTCAGCATGCATAAAAAAACTTTGTCTGGATGCATTCCAGTTTGAGCTGTTTGGATTGGCACACCCACACATTGACACACACATTGACACATGCACACTGAGGCACAGGCAGCTGGTGCTAAGCTGTGCCTGTGGAACATGGTAACCTACTGCAGCGCTGGTTGTATAATCGGTGAATCTGGCAAAGGCCCAGGAGGGCGGATCGCTCGTTTGTGCCTGTGGGTGTATGCATATGTATGTCAGATAACTTCAACAGGTCGATGGTTAAGTTTGGTCTTTTATAAATACTTAGAAAGAATAAGACTTTCGGCTGGAATCAATTTTATATTAAAAAGAGCACTGCAGATCTGGTTAAACTCGTTTTATTCCTGCAAAACATGTAAAACCTGTCATTTGCTGCATAAGACACTGGTCACAGGGATTCAAGCACGAAGATGAATCAGAAAAGATGTTTCAATCCAGTCATGAAAAATCTTGAATTCCATTTAAGGTTTAATCAAAATAAAATATGTAAAGTGTAAAATGAGTAACAAGCCAACTTGATTCCTCAACTTACATATTTCTCATTTTCTGCAAAGTTTTTATCTCGAGGTCAGTTCTGCTCTTGTCCAACCACTCACGTGCATCTGGGAATTAGTTAATGCCTTGTAGGGAGCACTCAGACCTGTGGCTCCATCAGTATTCAGCTGTGTGGGAAGTAGGCAGCTATGTCCAAGAGGAACGCGGTTACGAACACACGGCTGAGTGGGTTATGCAAACACATACGTGGACGTGCGCACGCCTGGGACCGTGTGAAGTGAGGAGAGCTGACGTAGGTCGGTCCCCACAGTGATCGCGCTGTTGGGCTCAGTGAGTCTGAACCCAACTGGAACACAGGATAAGCTTTCTCCATTATTGTCAGAGTTCCTCTCTCTCGCTCTTATTACTGGTGTTTCTCACAGCCACCTGAGCGCAGCACAGTTCATTCAGGTCAGTGCAATCAGTCACTGCCAGCACCGATTATTAATGACCGTGGAGTATGAGGGAAGAAAGATGGATGCATGGGTTGTGGGTAATGTGTGACAACACACGCACACCACCACACACACACACACACACCCACACACACACACGCACACATTCTTGTACTTTTCTCTTTGTGATGACATTTACGTGGCATAATGCATTCCCTAGCCCCTGACCTTACCCATCACAGCTAAATGGCTAACCCTAGTGTGTGTGTGTGTTTGTTTAGTATTAGCACACACACACACACACACACACACACACACACACACACACACACCACACACACACACACACACACACAGTCAGTCAGTCCTATAATCAAGCACAAATAAACAACTGATCCCTGCCTCCATTTGCGCTGACTAAGACACACATGAACAACAAACACACATGATAAATATAGATGCCTATAGCTTATAGAACAATCACACACACACACACACACACACACAGTAAACACAGATGATTAGTTTCTACACAGGGCTTACAGTGCCACATATACGACACACGTGCTACAATTATTTTCTCCTATGCAATGATATTATTTATGATTAATTGATCGCTGTAGCACATGTGCGCTACAGCTTTGTGTGTCTGCTTGTGTTTGAAATAAGCTGCTTGTGCGCGTGTGGACTGTAATATGGGGGTTTGTGTACTTGGTTTGTTTGAGACGTGAATTGATGACACATTGCTATATCTATATCTATCCCAGTCTGCACGGAGTCCATACATCAAACATTAAATCCCACAATTCTCATTGAATCCCTGCTTAGAGCATTACACACACACACACACACACACACACACACACACACACACACACACACACACACACACACACACACACACACACACACACACACACACACACACACACACACACACACACACACACACACACACACACACACACACCTATAACACAGGCCTGTCTTATTGTATCAGTGTAGTAGGACTCACTGTAAGCACGAGTTTTCACATGATCCTGGAAAATTCTTAGGATGGTCCATCCCTCCCACTCCCGCTGTATTAACTGCTGAAGAACAGGCCACCTGCGTGTTACGTGATACGTGTGCGCCACTTTTCATCTTCGCATGCAAGGTCAGCTCTTCCTGTTGAAGCACACGCACGTTACATGTGATATGAGACTTTAATAATAAAAGCCACAGCTCCGTATAATATTATCTATTATCCAGAGTGCAGTTCTGCTTGCTGTTTATGCAGCAGCCGAGCGCTAATGTTCCAGCATTTAGTCAGTGAAGCCTGCCAGTGTTCATTTATCACTCTTTGTTTTCCATTCATCACAAGTTATGTGATTGCACTGACGCGAGCGCACACGCACGCACGTGCACTGCACGTCCTCCTCTCTGTCGATCAGGCTCAGTTTTGTTGTTGCACTCCATTTGTCTCTTTAGTTGTTGCTCTTAGACACACACACACAGACACACAGACACACACACACAACACACAGACACCCACACACACACACACACACACACACACACACACACACACACACACACACAGGGCTATGAGGACAGGATGTCCTGGCTCTCTTTGTATTTAACTCATGTTTTAATGAAGTGTTTCTGAGGCTGTGCCAGACTGTGAAAGCCACAATCAGAGAAAACAAACGTTTTATTATTCATTAATGTTTTTTTTAGTTGATTCGATCGCTTACGAGTCTGTGAACTGGGGTCAGACTCACCTACTGCAGCCAGACGTAGTAAATTAATCATAAGAACAACAACAGTGTCCAAAGTTGACAAAAGGTAGACAGAGAATCGATAGATAATAAAGATCAGATAATAAAGGAACTCTGAGCTTCATCTACATGTAAATCAGGACTTTGCAATAGATTGACAAAGGTGACCAAAAGGTGGAAGTAAAGTTCAACGTAGTTCAGTGTCATATCTGTTTACATCTGTCTGTTTTGCTTTGCTGCATGAAATCAAACCCTTACATAATACTAATGAGGCTGACTTACTGTGAGTAGCTTCTGTTGCTTGTGTTCAAATTAAAGCTGCCATGACAAACACGATGGATTCCCAGAAACGCTGCGAGCGTGAAACTCTGCATCACTATTTGCAGTTTAAACTTGTTTATGTCAGACTCTGTGTTTGCATCATAGCAGTACAGGACACACCTTGTGATCCGGCTGCGAGAGAACGAACTGCAAACACATTTCCCTCCTATATACTTGGTCACGTCTTTGGTAAGACAGCATGTATATGATATATGTTTATAGTTATTCATATTAAGGTTTATGGTTAAAATGTTAGGTCATTGCAGTTTTTTTTAGATATGTATTGGCCCATATGTTGGTATCTAAAAACCTATATCGGTATCGGCCCCTAAAATCCATCGGGTCGAGCTCTTGTGTGAAATCAGTATAAATTAACTTACATTTGCTTTTACCCAGTCACAAGTTCCTCAGCCATGATGGAAATCTTAAGGAATCTGTCTTTATTTCTTGTTTTAATAAAATCCTCTTTTGTTATATTTCCGTTACACTTGATTCACTGCGGCACTTCTTCTCGTTTCTCTCATTTATTCTTCAAACAGGACACAATTTAATCAGAAAGTAATTTGAGTTGCTCCATCTCTGTGTGTTCTACAGAACAAACACAAACTCTCACCCGAGCGATTCACTGAGAAACTTCATGCTTTGGAAGTTGTGGCGAACACACGCTGCTATCTGCACACACACAGTTCGCTGAGTGTGGCAGGAGGCCCCTGCTGATGCACTCAGCTCCTCAGTAATCTGTGATCCATGTCCGTCCTGTTCACCCCCCCAACCCATTACCCGAGATTGTTTATTCCCCTATCTCTGCACTTTGCATATGCAAATTGTCCCTAAAGGAGGTAGTCGACAATTTCCACAAATTACAAATCTCTCCCTCCATATGTTCAGATGACTCCACTTTAAGAGGATTTACACAATTTGTCAACATATTTCTTCCTTTTAAATATTTCCGCGTGTTACTGCATCAAATAATCCTTTGTTGAAAGTGAATCCTCACTAAAGATTATTTTATTGTATTTCTGGTACATATAGGGAATCATCAGCACCGTAAAGGTAACAAGGGATATACCCTGAGCAGGGGTGGGTCAACTTTTTCCTATCAAAGAAACAAATAAAACGCAAAAAATTGCTGTAATAATAACTGATGTACCTTAAAGACATGGTATCGAAACCGTATATATAGATTTGCATACTTGCAGATGCCCGATTAGCTGGTATCTGTATCAGAACGGGTATATTACAATAATAGAATGAGAATGAAGTCAGAATACTCGAAAGGACATATGGATATAGAACATATTAAAATGAAACCTTACACAAATATTAGGTCAAATATGAAGCAAACATTGCACATTTTGCAACGCGACTCTCTTAGTTGACCTGTTTTGATGTTTTCTGTTGACTTTCCTGAAGCTGGGTCGGCCTGTACACAGACGCATCGAGGTAAAAGGGAAAACCGCTCGCAGGTTATTGCTTTAATAATTCCAGGATTCCAACTGGGAGGAGTTTGCTGCTCTCTGGACGCACCTGTGTGGCGTCTGTGTACACCAATAACGTACAGTGCGCTGCTTTATTTGCCAGTGTTGCAGGGATCATACCAACATACCTAATACCCTCCGTCAATATGTTTTCAGGATTATAATGGGCTCCACGGAAATACCACTGTCCCGCTGGATCGCTCAGGATTTGATGAGTCAAAACAAAGCATGTTTTCCTCGCACGATGGAGGATTATGTTCCAAAAAAATATCATTAATTCTAAACTAGACCGAAAGCTGCTGAATCTTCTGTCTGGAGCATATTGTATATTTTATAGGACACAGCTGAATATCTTTTTGAGCAATCTGCCACACAGTCATGTGAAGCGTGGACGGGGATTAAAGCTGATATGGAGCCAAAATGCTCCAGATTATTATTATTTTTTTTTAAAACACTGTTTCCAACGAAAAACATAGTCGCATGGATGTAGCCTTCAAAGCAAAGTGTAGATGTATCCTCCACAGTCTAATTCAAGGAATTACTTTGAGAGTAAAGATGAATTCATGCAAATGACTCTGAGGGCAAACACATGATCCTAACTCTGCTTCAAAGATCCAATGCAACACTTTAATCTCTTTGAAGAAGCCTCCATGTATGAACCTTGATCACAGCCAATTTCACAAATCACACAAGATTATATATTTTTTGAAAACACCAGTTCTACCACCGACAGTAATTGGGTGAGATTTGCTCCAAAGCTACTCGGTAAACAAGACGCCCTTCTCTGAGGAAGAGGAGTCTGCCGCCCACCGCCCGATCAGTTAAAACATATGCAACTGCAAAACATTCATTATGAATTCAGGTTCATTAGGATCAGCGTTAGCTCCCATCAGTGACCGCTCGTCCTGCTGCAGCTCAAACACACAAGAGGTTTGGGGGAATTCAAATTTGCATATGTCCACATTTCCAGACAAACTCCTCATTATTTTCCAAAGGGGCCATAGCACAGTCTAATTATAGAAAGACCTTGCCCTTAAATGTATCGCCTGCAGACCGAGGGGGAAAACACAGCCTCTGAGCTGGGAATGCATGTGTCTGGACCGCTGAGTCTTTCAGCAGGGATGTAGATCACTGTTTAAGTCTGGATCATTTACACTGAACCCCTCATCATCCACTTCTGCAGAGGGCTGTGCTCAAAGATAAAGGCAAGAAAGAAAACAACCAGCAGGAAAAAAGCGTGTAGGCGTAAAACACTAATAGGAAAAGTGGAAAGGTTTTACATTTAAGGCTGTTGAGCCGAGTCATCATGTACTGACTGGAGCCCGTCTGCCGGTTCTGTTGTGTCTCAAAGCCTCAATCACTTTCCACTTGTCTCAATCTTATGAGGATGAGTTTCAGGCTCACTCTCTCGATTTTGCTTCACTTCCCTTCATTCCTTTCACACCTACAGGCAATCCAATAATGTCTATTTGCCCTCCTACTTCTATTTGTCAAGTTTGTTAAGGTCAAAGGTCGTCGAACTCTCGGGATCGTGTTTTTGTATTTTTTTGGATCAGCTTGGTCTGAAAACTGCTCAGAAAGTAAACATTAATGTTCATGTCCAACTGGAATAAGCCGTTTTCTGACATGAAAGCAGCAGGTGAGCGTTTGTGTAATGGCCGACCACGTGCATGATCTTTTTTCATGTGTGTCGATTAGCAACATTGGATAAGTGGCCTCATGTTCGCTCGCATGCCGCACGTGCCTCAAGTGTCACGTTTTGAACAGCCACACCTGCATCTTCATGTTTGTTTTAAAAGAAACACACCCATTGCCCCTTTTTTCATTTCAAAGTCTGCACGAGTTAATTCACAAGGTTTTCTTTCAGCCATGAAAATGGGAAAGGAGTGGGTGGAAAGTGAGAGATGCTCGTGGAGAGATGGCACATCGGTGGTTTGGCGTGTTCTTGCTAAGAAGAGGAACAAAATAAGGTCACTGGAGAGATCACATGGCTAATGAGAGTTATGCTGCAGAAACAGTCACTGAACCGTCTGCTAATGTGTCTCTCATCTCCAGAAAATCAGCCCATTCAGAACCATTAACACTCATGCAACTACACACATGTACAGGGTCTTGTCTTCAGCTGTGGGTGTATCGCTCTAATAATCGGTGTATGTGGCTCACATATCTCAAGAACTGTTCATACACCTTATTTACAATTTGCATGTGTATTGTACAGGCCAAGAACACAGCCCATTCCAAACAGGCCGGTTTAAAACGAAGTGACGAGCATTTATCACCATGCTTCCTTTCAGAATGTATCATGTCTTAGCGTTATATAGTTAATGTGGTATTATTGTGACTCTATTGCATTTTTAGGGTCACAATTCCTACTGTACTGTACAGACATGCTCTGATGTACACAAAGATTCACCTATGATTGCAGCGCATTAATGCTACAACTGCAGCATCTAACAGTGTGTTAGCAAAGTGTTTGTGGTCCTGTCTCCCCTCAAGGACACACTCCAGCAGTTGTCGTCTATCTTGATGAGCCATCGTACTGTGAGATGACAGCCACTGTAGCCTGAGGTTGTAACAGGTTCTGTAAAGTCGCCACAGCTGCTGAAGAGGCAGTCGAGCGCAGGCAAACTGCCATAAATCAGTAGTTAGACCGGTGTTTTTAAACGGCTGTACGGTTAGCGTTGCTGTTTTGTCTTGGTTCCTTTGTCTCCTAGTGTTTTGTGATGTTCCTGCACCACGTGGCCCCTGGATGTACCGTGGCTCCCTCAGATCAACAGTCACACTGACTCTAAACAAATTCTAGAAATTGTATTTTATGATCTGTTTGCCTATTTGGTTGTAAACAAATTTCCTAACCCAAACCGTGTATATAATTAATTGAAGTTAAAAGGAACATCAATAAATGGCCAGTAACTATGTCCATGTACTTGTTTTTCAACCATACCCATAATACTTTAAATACAAATGATTATTTTGAAAAAACTACAAAACAACCAATGAAAAGCAGTTATTTACTGAACCAGTTGGGTTCCAAACGGTTCCTTTTTAAGAACCAATCAATGATAGTTCTGCTGAAATTGCTTGTGTTACACCCATGTGTGTGTGGGTTCTCTAAAATTGCAGTGTATTGAGCACTTAAGGCCATTCTCTATTTATCTGGAACCATTTATTGATACCAGAATAAATGAGTAGTTGTCATGTTTTAAGAGGGGGGGTTCACCCAAACTGACCAATTGCTGTTCAAATCAATACCGAGTCTTTTCCAAGACTACATGTGTGTGAGAACAGCTTCAATCTGCTCCCACCGTGCTTCCCAGACAATCCCAGCCTAATCCATAGGGTCCAGTTCTGGATTACCACGTCTGCTCCACCCACCATCTCCGCATTATGGACAGGATTATATGAACGCTAAAAAAAAAAAAAAAAAAGTACACACACACAAGGACACACAAGGACACACAACTCAAAGCCTGTACAGAGCTCGCCAGACATCTTTCTGTTTTTCTGAAAACAGTGATTACACCTGTCATTTCCTCAGATTAGTTGGCGTGGAGTAGATTCGAGAAGATCAGCTCCTCTCGACACAAACAAAGCATTTAGGCCGATTTCCTCTCTTCTGGTTGGAGCGGGGGGGATATTGCAACTACCTAAAGTAGATTTGTTTTGTTTGCACATGCGAACATGTTGCCATAGTGACCGTGGTACCTATTTCTTCGTCGGTTTTAGTTCTGCTCCGGCAGATGGTTTCGATTCAGTGTCCTGGGAAGTGTGTGTTCTTGAAGGGTCAGCGAAGGGAACAAGAGTTTGTGTCTTTGTTGACAAACCTTTCTGTTGGTTTGGCCTGTGGAGATGCTGCTTGCAGCTGGTCACATGTCCACAATGCACCAAGTTTGACACTGCACTAGGATAGTTTAGCCACATACAGATTTCTGGGATTATTAAAGTCTCAGACGTGATAAATTACCCAAACACTACCTCTGTTGTCTAAAGAAGTCGGCTTATCAAAAGTCCTGAACTCAATTTTGTGTGTGTGTGTAATATAAAATCACACCATAAACTCGAGGTCGCTTGCAAACTATTTGACAGACCGTTATGAGCTCTGTGTAAACATGAGCCGTGAGAATCATGTCAGCTATATCATCAGGCTGCGGAGCTGCTGGCGGTTCACCACTGACTCAGTCGCCCACCATCAGGCCATGTCAGCACATCACACTGTTTTCCTATGGGTGTGTATTTTAGGTTGTGACTTTTGCTGCATGCCAACGTCGTCAATACTTAAGTGCAATGTGTGTGCCTGCACGGTTCTGCTCAGTGCACGTGTGTGTGTCTCTGTAATCACGCAAGTTTCTAGCCTTCGTCTTTACCACATCACAGATGACACCTCGCTCCTTCCTCGTGTCTGAGCCTCTTCGCTTCGTCTCGTCGTTTGCAAGCGTAGCTGCGATTGCAGTTTTGTCGGAAGTGTGACCTCCGGGGGAGAAAAGGACTTTCTTATGTTCTCAGAAACATCTGCCTGCTGCTTGGGTTTGTATTTACAGGATGTCTCTAAGCCCGGCGCCCACCCAATTGTCCCCACACACACACACACACATACACACTTGTTTATCACCCACAACAGTCCTAACCACTTTTCTCGTCTGCCGACCTCACATCTCGCAACCGCATGCGTCACAGCTACTGTAAAACAAACAGCTATTATCTCAAGAGATGTGACGCAAATCCCCCCCCAGTAAACCCACTCGAAGCCATGGAAACGCAGGTTCTGCAGTGGCATGTCTCAGCCTGCCAAACACAAAGCCCCGCAGCACCAACAGACGAGTCAACACTTTTCTTGTCGTCGCACAAAAACGGGTCCAAGTCGACTTAAAGAATCCAGAGAAATCTGCACGTTTGGGTTAGGGCTTTTGTCGCACTTGTCATGTCCTGCATCTCGTTTTTTCCTATCTGCTTATTGTCAAGTGTGATTTTAGCCAATTTCCATAAATGACAAGGTGTTATCAGAAATGTTTTTGGTTGCAATACAAAGGGAAAGACAGGAAAAGTTCCGAAAGTTGCGTCACAGATGTGTCCCTCTATGTATTTAAAAAAAAAAAGTGAAGTGAAGATATAATGCTGTAATAAACAGGAGACAGGATTTATGAACTCCTACGAGTTTCCTGTGAATCTGTTTGAAAAGAGATTGAAACTTTAAACTTGTCCTTCTAATTACGATCAGTTCCTACGCTCACATGCTGCTTTCTCAATCTTTTCTAATTTATTTTTTTTATGTCAAACTTTCTCACAGTCAGTTTCTGCTCTCTCGCTCTCTGTTGTGTTTTTCTCCCCCATCACTTCCTCATTGCGTGGCCCGCGCCATTGGTCGGAGAGAGGTGGAAAGTGGGCCAATGGGAGGGCAGTTGCCAGGCAGCCCGTGCCGTCTTCGGAGCCGGCTGGAGACTCGCACAGCTGTTCTATTGAAAAGCTGCAGGACATAATAACAGGGGCCCCTCGCCGTGCACACACACACACACACACACACACACACACCACACACACACACACACCACACACGCACACACACGACACGCACACAGACACGCACACGACACACACACGCCACACACACACACACACACACACACACCACACACACACACACACACACACACACACACAGACAGACACAAAGAGACAGAGTGTAGGCTGATTTGGATTTATGGTAATAATAAAGTTATCTGCTCTGGTTTTGTTTGATTAATGGAGTTAGACAAGAGGACTTTAAGTATCACTGGAATTTTTTAATGGACTTTTAAAATTCTATCGAACATGTTAAATCCCACAAAAAGTATTTTAAACCTTCATTTGAATTCATTAGAAATCAGAAAACTACTTTCGTGGGGGAAATTTTGCATAAAGTAATACTATCAGAACACTAACCCTTACAAAACATAGCAAAGGGGGTTTCGAAAGGAAAAGTGTTTTTTTTTGTTTTAACAAGTTTTTCATTCAAACTGGTCGGTGCCTGTTTCTTTATTATGTGTGTTTAAGGGCTTCATTCCAACTTTAACAGATTGTTTGGCCCTTTAGGAGCAATGCAACCGAGCTGTAAACACACCAGCGACGACTTTTTTTCATTTGAGTTAATGCGGTGAGCTGGTTGGTGGAACAGCTCTTTATTACAGACCAACGTAAGCATTAAGTTGCAGTCGTGCTCCGGCACAGCTGCTGAAGATAAAGCCAATATTCACTTTTATGTCTGTTCTTTGGACTTTACACCAACTGCTGAGGGAGATGTCGGCTCTTCAGCTGCTCAATGCTTGTAAACTTAATGCGTTTGTCATCAGTTGCTGGGCAGGTTGCATTCACAGTTGGGTTTTTTTTGTGTTGTTCCACAGAAAACAAAAGTGGAACAACACTTTGGTTGTGAGCAAGAAAACCAAAACAGATAAAAAGACACTCGGAGACTCTGCAATGCTGTGTGATTGTCTGTATTTCTCTATTGCCATCTGGTGGCCGGTTGGAGTATAGGTCACAAACTCGGCCTCCTCCATGTTAGTGGATGGGATATGAGCCAAGTTAAAAAGTCAAATTACACATTAAATACATTTCACTCCAAGATGGTTTCTGTCATTTTAGGTAGTTGTTATCACGCTGATGTTTGTTCAAGTGTTCGACGGGACATTGCTACATCAACTCCACCCCCCCAAAGCGACCACACAGACTCCAAATGCCCAAGATGGCGGTGTTCGTATCTGGGATACTTTGGCTTCATTTCTTTATAGTTTATTTACGGTTCATGGGGTTGGCTTGGTCAGAATCTGATCCGTTTGTGTGTTTGGTTGTTTAGTGTGTATATGCAGAACATTTGTCTGTGTGGTAGTGTTGTGTATATTCCCACTGTCGTTTGTTTGTTGTGCAAGAACTACTCGATTTGGTGGATAAAATGTGCGAATGCGGATGCAGCTGCCTTGTGTGACGAATCATTTGAAGTATCAGACCTCTTCTCTCTGTGATATGTTCGCAATAAGAACTAAACGATTGTGTGTGCGATTGCTCGGCCTTGGCGGAGGTTCAACTGAGTGCCGTTATACTTCTCTATGGGTTGGATCCAGTGAATCATCCACATAACACTTGTGTTTATGGTCTACTGTTGATTAAGGTATTGATTAAAGCAAAACGCTGGCTATAATATGTTTACAACATGAGTGCTCAGCGGTCGATTTCCCATGCGGCACTGACAGAGGAAATCACGAGTGAGAGAAAAATAATATGAATCTGTGACCTTGTCCGTCCGTCCTCAGCCCTGTTTTGCACTGTGACAGGTTGCCTAATGGCTGTGGAGAATTGTTAACCAGGCCCAATGACCCACATCACCCAGCAAAACAATGTTTGTCCATCTGTCCCCGTGTCCTGCTGAAACAATACAACCCCTATATACATCCTGTACATTCTCCCACCCTCTTACTTCACACTTGTTGCTTCTGCAGCGATTTCAGAATCCTGTTTTAAAGTGCATCCGCGTCGCCGTGGGTCACAAAACAACAAAACCCCGCAAGTGACAAGTTTAACAGCGTCGATCACTTGACTGACTGCAATATGTCGCGCGTCAGGTAGCATATGGTGGGCTTTTCTTGGCTGATGGCATCAATAATCGGTTAAGCGTGCACATAGACACGCACACACTGAGCGCTATCATTAATAGGCTCTAAATGGAGATTTCAGCAACATATGAGTCAGTCTGGAGGAACAATGGAGTCACTTACAGGACAATAGACGCCGCTCTGCTACAGTGCTTCAGTGTTGCTGCTTTGACGTAATATGTGACGGCCAAATGTCAAAGCTGCGTCGCATTGAGGCTTCTCCACTCCACATCGAGGGGAAACACAAATAAAGGGATTCTGCTGTCTTCTCCACGGGAAACATTGCTTTTAGGCACATTTTGCAGAGGCTTGCACGTTCGAGTCCTCGGGCTCTATTTTCATTACATAGGTGCATGATCTGAAGTGCATTTAGGGTGCGTCCAAATTACGTTTAGCTACTTTACAAGTGGAAGAAAAGGTTTGCTGTGCCAGACACGTGCTTCGAAAGGGTTGCACTTAATCTATTATTAACGGGTGGGTCTTAAGCATGCAATAAATCAATCAGAATGACGTCTCCCTGTAAAACTCCGGTGTTTGCATTTTGGCAGATTGATGTCAGAATGGGAAATGTGCCAGAGAGAATTGTTCACCTGCCTATAGAGACACATTTCTGGAAAGTAAATCGTTTTTTTTCTTATTTGTTAAAATGTTGAAACGGTTTTATTAATAAAAAGAATGTACTCCTCATGCCGTAAGACATATTAATGATATTTATCTTTTTCTTTTTCAGACTATGTGACTATCCAGCCAGTCTTTCCACACCTGACCTTGTTTTGATCAGCCTGTCCTGACCCTGGATGTGATGTTTGAGGAGCTGACTGACCTGCAGGTTAGATAAGCTCCATTAATACCAGGGAAATGGTTTCTATCCAGTTTGAGTCTTTGATTCAAAGGAACAGTGCCCCGAGTCCCAGCAAGAGCCTGGACGCTGTGTTATTTCTGCTTGAATCTCCCATTTCTCTTCCTTTTCCAACCCCCCCCTCCCTCCCTCCCTTCCTCACCCATCTTTTTTTTTTCTTTTCTTGTCATGTTGTACTTACTGACACAAGAACTCCTCTCTTAAACAAAAACACAAGTTTAATTTGGTGGAGCTATTCTAGGCAGGGTTAAGACAACAGCGTCCAGGCCGGAGCCTCTGCTTAGGATGACTCCCTCCCTCTCTGGGGGGGGGGAGGGAAGCAAAGGGAGGAAAAATATTTGGACGTTCATACTTATAATGAAAAGTATGAAAGAAAGAATAACACAGACTACACACAGTCGGTCTTTCTTTAAAGAACATTTTAGGTTTTTATTAATCTCAGAAAATTCTATCATCCAATAATATTGGTCGCTATTCTGCTGCCAAAGGACTTTTGAACTGCGATGGTCAATGTTTGTTAATGTTTATTGTTTATTTATCCTCACATGTCTGATACTGGAATCATTCATATTCATTCATATTTAGAAAACCTTTATTTGTTTGCAATGTTTCAGTGCTAGACCTTCATCAGATCTAGCAGGACAGTGTGTTTTATTTTACAAGGTGAGTCCTATTGAGGTCACAAGTTCTGCTTTACGAGGGGAGAAACCAGGAGTACCACATTCCCAACAACAAGAAACAGACAGCACGTGATAAGGCTGATATAATAATGAGGGTAATTTAGATTGAACATTAGAAGGTGTTGCATCAAAGCATTTATTCTGTCTGACCCAGTTTTCCAGGATATCAGGGCACTGGTTTTATTCCCGGTGTAAAAACTGTACAGAACCAAAGGTGTGGTAGTTGCGTTCAGTTCGGGACCCGTGAACAGAGGAATCTGTTCTGACAGAAACGCACAAGGATTAAAGTTCATTTCCATTTTGAGCTGCTGGGCCGGTAAGTCACGTACACGGCACAAATGTGTGTCTGACGCTCTCAGCCAACAAATTGATCACAGTCTGTGACCTTTGCCCTTTGCCCTTGTTAACCCGCTCCCCACCACCGCCACTGCTGCCAGCAGACAGGCTCTGAGCAGATGGGATAGTTTGGAGGGGGGAGGGTTTTACACAGCCGTGTTGTCACTCATGCTTGAGTTTTTTTCCCTTCTTCTGCCTGTATTGAATTTTTACTCATTTCTTTTTCTCTTTGTCACCTCCTCCATGAACTTATGCCCTGTAGATACACAATATTGATGTTTGGTCTGTTTACTGTAAATTAGATTGTGTGTTCCTCCACAAAACCCCAGGGCAAGCGGCGTAAATGTTGTCATCAGTTATCTGTCCAATTACCATAACCTACATCAAGATACACCAGAAGCTCTGCCCCTGCATGCACAAACAACTACAATTACACACCTTTACTCGCATCACACACCAACAGACACACACACGTACCCATTCAGACCCATGCAAATTCCTCACTGAGCTGCGAGGCCTCTTACACACGATGCACGCTTGTTTTTCTGTTTCTGCTCCACTACTGAGGTCAGTGTTTTCCCCTGTGAGGTCAGGGCACAGCTACAAATGGGTTTCTTTCTTCTGACCAAGCCACACAAACAAGAGAATATCAGAAATTCATTTTAAAGCAAAGATAATCTTTAAGCTTTCTCAAAAATATAACTTTTGCCTGAGAGACGGATAACGTGGCATCAAAACGGGGTCAGAGAGGATGAAGGATCCTTCTACAGCTGGGAAAATGAAATTGAATTGGGTATGGACATTCTGCCGTTGCCTTTCACATATGAAGAACGCAGCAGGAGATTGTTTGGTTCTGACACATTCACAACAACAGGAAAATGTCCAATATATTCCGGTGAGGGGTGACGCCTGGGCAGAGCGTGTGGAGATCACGTGTTTGTGTTCACCGCACATCGACACCGGCGTCGGCCCTCATCGCCGAAAGCTCTCGAATCTCGTTGTCGTTCCAAGTTGACATCTTCACCTGTCTGTGACACCTTGAAACTCCATCAACGGTGTGAATTCTCCGGAACCTAAAATTTCCACTTTAAATCCCCAAAATGACGACATCCAGCAGCCACTGAAAGACACAGTGTTATTTTGACTCTAGAAACAGGTGCAGGTGTAATGAGAGACCACCCCCACCTCTCAGCTTCTTCCATTATTGCTGCCTTTCACACCTCCTCTCCTACGCATGACGTCACCTTCGGCAGGAAATGAGATGCATCAGCTCAAGTTGTTAGAAAACACTCCTCGAGCTCTTCTCACAGGCCTTTGCTTCAATCAGCCTCCGTTTCCTGTCGTTCTCTATTCATGTGGATTTGCTTTTCTTTGTCATGGTCCAGAGGAAACGGAGAATCGATTTGGCCACAGACACAAACACAACATGGAAACCTCAGCTGTGTGTTTCCCATGCAATGTTGTGCAAAACAAAGACAATCAGGTGCAACTCAAAGGCAATGGTATGTGGGTATATGCTGCCTCTCTGTGGCTTTTTGCAGGTACTACACCTCGTGTTTAATCAGTCTCTGCTTCCTGGGTCAAAGTCCCATTCTCATAAATGCTTGAGTAAATAAACCACCTCATTCGACAACACAATAACTGTCAATACCTCAGGGAAAGTTTGCAGGGACTCATTTCACAAAAGAAAAAAGTGTGTTCTGTGACGCACAGATTTCGTTTTGTGGCTATATCTGCAGTATTTCTTTGTTAATATCTATGTAAATACACTTTAAACACAGCAATGGAGACTTAATCAGATCTTGTATATGAGCTGATATGATGCACAATGTGATAAAAACAGAACGCAGATAGAATTTGATTAAAATGAGACTCGCTGGGGTGTAAAAGAACATCTGATTTTTGGAACCTGAATCTAATAATAAATTGACTAATTCTTCTGAATTTATTAGTGTGAGAAAAAATAACATAAAGAAGTGACTTGTAAATATTTTTGAAAGGGAGTTAAGACTGGAAAGCACTTTATAAATACTTATATTACTTATATACTTTAGAAAAACAGTCCGTACGATGTGAGATAAAGCTCATGCAAGAATCCAGCATGAAGAAAGAACCCATAATAAAACCTTCAGCGGTTGCACATTAGCATCAGGAGCCCCGAGGCTTCCTATAGTACAGCAGGTTATTAGCAAAGGGTCAAAGGCCATGCAGTTTCCAGAAGCTACTTGTCATCCCCATATAACCACTGGGATGCTAATGTCTCCACTGAGCGGAGCAAACAGTAACCACTCTAAAAAGCAGCCGTCACCTCTGACCCCTCTTCCTAAAGTTGCTCCTCTTTCCCGCTATTGATCCCCCCAGATTCCTCTGACGTCGAGGGTAAGTGCGAGAAGTCTCTTCCAGATAAAGGCATTCGAGGAGTCTTAACTATGTCTCATCCAGAGTGTGTGTGTGAAAATTCACCGATGCAGAGAGGGGACGCTGAGATGGATCGTTAAAGACGTCTGTAGCCGGCGGCGCTCGGTGCGTGCGGTTCAAAGGTTGGCCCCGTTGCTTCGGGAGCCTCTCAGTCCGCTCAGAGAGGCAGGTGTAGGGTCAGGAGGATAACTGCCTGACAAATGCAAGAACTCTGCTCTGACACATAAGGAGGCCAAGCTCATGGTAGGTAAGCATCACTCATCGGTTTAACCTCTCAGATCTTTAGGCTGTGTTATGATAATGTGTTTTTTAACCCATACACTTTGTGGATTTCCTTATTTTTACAGTCGCACAAAAAATATTTCTGTCTAATTTCTGTTTATTTAGATTTCTAACCTTATTTGTAGAAACATTTTGGAGCAGTAGCCGCTAACTTTGGTGAACAGATATATCTTCCTTTCGTTTACAGAAGAGCCCACAGAAATCTTACTATGAATAATTCAAAATCATTTTAAAATAAGGAAAAAAACATCAAGGCGATTGTCAGATTTATTCAGCGGGACCCAGGATTTCAGTGTTAAAACCATTAAAAAAGGTTGAGCTAAAAAAACATTCCATCTAGAAAGTGCTGCTCTTCATGAGTTTATTCTCTCTGTTCTGATGCTTTTCCACGTTTTGTCCTCAGATAAAATGGAAGCACTCTTGCTCCTGCTCATGTTCTTCACACTACCTGGATATTCATACGTTTTGCAGCCAAGTAAGTCGCACATCAGGCCTTTTTTTCTGGTAATATTTCAAATTGAATGACTTTAATTGCCCCAATAATGACAATCCTACAATTAACAGGACCATAAATGCCTCCATGCTAATTATTTCATGACCTCCCACAAAGAGAATGCTAATCTAGATCGCTAAATGACTCTAGCTGTTTTACTTGTTTTACATGTTTTGTATTTTTGCATAAAATGTCGTCTTCTAAGGGATGTTTTTGTTTTATTGGTTTGTAGAGTCGACCACGACACAGATGCTGGGCTGGACAGAGACCACCAGTCTGAGTTGAGAGGTATTTTTATATCGGCAGAGGAGAGGGGAAATGGGGGGAAGAGGGAACGGAGGAGTGAAGGAGTGAGTCCAGAGACGAACCCCGTGAGGACGCCTGTCAAGAGGGAAATGCCTGTGGAGGAGAGAGGAGAAGATGGATATAAGAAAGGAAACAAGGAGAGGCGGAATGCCCCAAAGTCAAACCCCAAAAACTGGTTACAAGTGAAAAGTCACAGCACAGGGACACAAGAAGAAGAAACATATGATGACACAGATGTGAAATTTGAGCAAACGGAGAAGCTGAGACAAGAACTAGTGGAAGAGGAGAGAAAAAGCAAGCTGGTTGCAGGGATTAGTGATTATTATGACCGAAGAGGAGACGCTCGTGAGGATGAAACGATAATTGCAGCAGAGAAAAGAGGAAACGAGGGAAGAGAAGAACAGGGGGAGGACGTTAAAAATGCAAAGAATAATGAATGGAAGGAAAGACAAAGGGAAGATCACATACTAGTTCCTCTGTTAAGAACAGCCCCTGCACAAGTGGAATCAGTGTCTGCGGCAATTAACACTCTGACTCTAATTCCTCCTCGTCGTAATCATCATAATCTCGCTCCACTAGTTCCGGTTACACCCGCACTGGTTCCTCCACTCTCTTCCCTCCCTTCCACCCCTTACGCAAAAACTAGTCTCCAATTTGTTCCTCCTGTCGTCTTTATTCACAATCCCTCGGTCTCAACTGTGGTCCCTGGCGAGGTGAGGTCTGTCTCGCCGGTTGAAGATCTCCTCTTTGAGGAGATGAAAACTCCAGGATATCATCTCAAGCTGAATCAGGAAGTGAAGGCTGGTCCAAATGTAGCACAAGAAATACACACTGTCGTTCAACCAGAGAGGGAAATTACCCCCAGTGTGCAAGAAGCAACACCGAAACCCAAAGAAGCCGAGTTTATAACCAAAGATCTAAGCACAAAAGAACCGGATCCGGCACCAAAGTCAAATGAAAACATATCCAAAGCTAAACTGGTCAATTTTACACATAAACCAAACATGACACAGGCCACAGGCAAACCAGGATCAGATGAACTGACGGAAAATGACACCAAACTCGCAGTGAAGCAAAATAAATCGTCTCTCTCCAGACCACCAGTTACCGAACCTTCAGCCAGACCACGGCTGGCAACTGCCAGGACATCTTCGACGAGGCCAACGAAAATCAACAGAAGCAGCAAAAATAAGACGGTTAGAAAGTCCAAGGACAAGAAAAGAAAAAAGGGCAATAAGACCAATAAAAATCCATCTGAGAGGAAGAAGAAGGTCACAGCGCCAACGCACTTTCCTTACTTCTTAGATAACTACTGTCCACCTGAGTGTGCCTGCTATGGAAGGTAAGACGATAAGGATACTGATATCATTTACACTTAATAATACTTGATCTAATAATCAAACTTAACTACTGACATTTTATGAATGAAGCGAACAAATAAATGTTACTTTCTTGCAACACAAATATGAAGCCACAGACAACGGCAGGCTATGTTAGCTTAGCACATTGAGTCCATACAAATGTCATATTCCATATATCACATACAGCCTTATGAAATGAATTGTCTGATTGGTGTTAGAAAAGTTTGAAGATCAATAACTGAACCTGTGTCTCTTATTGTTGTTGCAGAGTGGTTCAGTGCTCAGATAAAGGTGTGAACAAAGTTCCTTACGGCATTCCCTATAACGCCCGCTACGTCCTCCTCATGAATAACCACATCGACAGCATCCAGTTGGACCTGCTCAACGAATACGTCTCGATGGAGTTCCTTGTGTTGAGCAACAATCGGCTCACGGACGGCGCCATAGAAGGCGCCTTCGAGGGTGTCCCAGCTCTGAAACGCCTCTATCTGGACAGGAACCTCCTAGAAAGCATTCCAATGGACCTTCCATTTTCTCTTGAGGAGCTCCGTCTGGACAATAACCATGTTGGGGTGATGTCTGAGGCCACCTGGGCCCGCTGCCCCGGCCTCTTGGTTCTGAGCCTCAGCAACAACAGCCTGGGGAACGGATCTGAATCTCTTCCTAACGCGGTGCTCTCTCCTCTGTGCAACCTGCGCACTCTGAACCTGAATCACAACCAGCTGACATTGGTCCCCATGGGTTTACCGCTGTCCATCAAGGAGCTGTATCTCAAAGGGAATCTCATTGAGCAGTTCCGGGCAGGAGCCTTCAATGGAATATCAGAGCTGGTGGTTTTGGATCTGAGTGCAAACAGACTGACAAACAAAGGTCTTCTCAGGGAGTCCCTCCTGAACACAACTCACTTGGAAAGCCTCAACCTGGAAGGGAACAGACTCAAGCAAGTGCCACGTCACCTTCCCCGCTCACTCAAAACTCTGAATCTGGAGGGAAACCTCATATCTTCCATAAAGAAAGCCGCTTTCAGCACCGTGAAAAACCTGGAACACCTGGGCTTGGCTCGGAACAAGATCTTCAAAGTTGCAATAGGTGCTTTCAGGATGTTGCCGGTCCTGCACCAGTTAGACCTGTGCCACAACACCTTGCGCCAAGTGCCCAGACAGCTGCCGCAAGGTTTGCACTCGGTCGCACTGACGCACAACAAGATTCAGTCTGTGCCCCGTGACGCTTTCTGCTGGGGCAATAAAAGCCTGAGTCCCAGCAGGCTCGTACAAGTGCAGCTGGAGCACAATTTAATTGACATGGGCAAGTTGGATGCACAGGCTTTCCGATGTTTACGGGGATTCCAGGTGGTGCACTTCTACTGAGCCACTGACGGATGCAAGATGCACGAGAGGATTATAAAGACACTTTGATTGACACCCATTCTTTTCAAGCTTTATCCCTGTCATGTGCCAGAAACCAATGAACCTTACCAACGGGTTGGAAAAAATAAACATCTATATATTTAATGTGTGTGAAATTCAATTTGTTGTGTGTATTCCTCTCTTTGACTGCTTTTATGTCATTGATTCTCCTTCCAGCTTATTTTTACCAACATGCCTCAAAGATTAGAGTGCTCCGGTTGCATTCAGTAAAAAAATACTGAAACTTTAATTAAATAGTTATTGATAAACACATTCTCAAATATATTTGATCTCTTTAATCTACCTCCGGTAATCTGTGAGCAAAAGATGCAGAAAGTGAATGTGATGATAACAGAAATATCCACTAGATGGCAGTAATGTATAGGGAAATGGTCGTGAGGCCTCTGTAAAATGAGAACTGGAGTTTGACTCATTTCCAGTCAGCAAATATAAAGTTGTACCAATAAAATACATATGCTTCAGAAGTTTATCTTGTGGGTAAAAAGGTATATTTCAGGCTCACGCCAGCACCACACACACACACACACACACACACACACACACACACACACACACACACACACACACACACACACACACACACACACACACACACACACACACACACACACACACACATTGATGCACACTGGCAGAAGTCATGAGAGGGTTTCACAGACATGGAGTGTTTATGGCGTTCTCTTCCATAAAACGTGACCGTATTTGATTGGACCAGAAGCCTGGGAACAAATACAACAGAGACAATGAGTGAAGATTCTTTTTGCACGAGAGCAAAGAAGAGGAAAAAAGCAAAAAGAGGAGAAAAAGCGTTCGCCCACGTGGAGGTGCTTAGCACTTTCTCTCTTTTCCCTCTTTCCTTCAGTCTAATAAGTTCACTCAGCGACGTGGCACTGCACCCATACGGCCTGGGAAAGAAGAGCAGGAGGAGGGGGACGAGAGGGAGTGCCAGGAGGAGGGAAGGAAAGGGGAGAGAGGAGAGAGAGAGAGAGAGAGAGAGAGGAGGGAGGGAGGGAGGCGGGTGTGAAAAGAAGAAGGGAGAGTGAAGGGAGGGAGGGAGGGCTCGAAGGATGGATCCAGGCTCCACTGGCTCGGTGCGTGTCCAGAAGGGAAGAGCCTCGTCTGGGCAAGCGAGCTCACCAGCACCTCCCTACGGTCCAGCAGGACCCTGACCCCGTATCACAACACCACATGTCTACCTGGATCCCCCGGAATCACTCCTCCCTTCTTTTTTTGTCTCCTTTTTTCTTCCTCTCCCTCTTTCTTCTCTTGGAATCTTTCTTTCTTGCACTCTATCCTCTGAAAGTTGGACCGCGCATACGTGCATACCAACAGTATGCGAGTACCTGTGTGCACACTTGTTTCCACAGTCGTCTGGTGCCTGTGTGCGTGGAACTCGCATTTATAATGATCATGTGAACTGCTCCCTTGACAGACTCTGAACTCATGCGCTCATTTAAGTCGTCTGGCAGATGGTAGAATTTATTTGTGCTCCTCTGTATCCTGTGCTGGATACAGTCTGATACTGAGGCTTATCAGGGAAAGGTAGTAGTTTAAGTTCTTGTTTACTTGTTTATCTCTCTCAGGAAAGCTCGTCTTTGGATGTGTGTCACTAGTCTGCTGTTTGAATAAGTTGATTTTTAACTTATAGGCCTTACATTTTCTGCCTAAAATAGGACAACTTTGTCTTTTACTACGTATTTTCATTCAGACATAACTTTGAATCCAGTGTGAACAGATACTGTCTTGGAAAGCGGTGGCACAACTCTAGCACTTATCTCTCCAGTCATTAATCTTTGTCCGATTTACAATGTCTTCACACAAGAGCCTTTCAGTCTTCTCATACTTTCCAAACTAACATTTAAAACGTTTTTTTTTTGTGACCTTTAAACACTTCACTCATTAACTCGTAGAGGTGTAGCTGAAAGTATAAAAACCCGAGCTCCACTTGTGATTCACGTCTCTTACCGGAATCTGACCACACAAAAAGAGCAACTAGGAAGACGAAGAAACGAACAGAGGGAACAGGATATTAAACCACACCCTGCTTGTGAGCCAGCCAGACGAACAGACACACACCAGAGTTGTGGTACTATTCAGCTGTTGTTCCAATCCTCATATTTATGAACCTTGCAGGCTCCCTTCCAGTGATGCATCTGGAGCTGGAAAATATCGGGGGGGGGGGGACGTCTAAAAAATCTCTATATAGTTGCTGACCTGTATTGGCAGCTTGTAAACGCAAATGCCGCAATTTTGAGCAAAATTTTAAGTTGAATATTAAAAGTTTCATGAGCTGCAGGCAAGAGTTTTATAGATAGCATTTAGGTGTTTCAGCGATGGTTGTAAATGACAGCGTGTAATTTGTGGTTGTTATTTTTCACATTGATAACTGAATGCAGCTGCAAGAAACACACACATGTAGTTTTGCTCTCTTTCTCTCTAACACACACACACACACATAATCGGTTTCTCTCACTGTACTCTACCATGAAAACCTCCCTTTTGCTGCCTTCAGCCCCTGAATCCATCCCAAACCCGAAACCCACCCATCTCAGCTAACTTAACCTTTAAACCTCAAACCAAAGCAAACCCGAATTTTTAACTGTAACCTTAGGACCCAACTCATAAGTTAGGATTGACCACAGTGACCTCAGCCGCCTGTGAAACTCTAACTTAATCTCACAGGGATATAAAGGTTACGTGCAAAGGGTTAAACGGCCTCGGGAGAGAGGAGCAGAGTGCTGTTGCTTGAGCGAGAGGGAGGTGGCGCTCGGGGGTGACACTGCGGAGGGAGGGGAGAATGAGAGGGAGGAGGGGATAGAGAGAGAAACCATGGGAGCCAGAGGGACCTCTAGACATACACACACATACACACACTCTCACACACATGCATACAGCCCCTCATCTGCTCCTGGTCTGGACACACACACAACACAGGAGCATACAAATCAGTCTTTTGCACCAGGGTCACGCACATGTGCAGGGAGAAAAGCTGTGCATTGTCAAATTGTCATGTTTTCCACATACAAAGCTTCTCCCTCACTTTTAAAGAGGACTTCTGCTGCAGCCTGTCCCCCGACTCACACACACACACACACACATTCATGTGCACACATATGCACTCTGTTATACCGAGGCTCCACAAGGGGGCCTGTGAGGGATCTTCTTATGCACAGATATGGCAAAACAGAGAAGCAGAGTCTCTTTAGCTTTTAGTTACAGTCTTGAAAAAAACTTGAATCAGTTATATAAAGATAAAAAATCGACTTAACATAACAGTTGGTGCGGTTAAAAGAGCTTTGCATGCACGCACATCAGGTGGCTATTAGAAGAAAGCAAAGAGGTAGTATGCAGCAAATGAGACTCTACAGACGTCTCATTTAACTAATGCAGATTTCAGAGGTGCACTGATCTCCGGACATTCTCCTGAAATTAACAGGAGGGGCTATAAGTGAGAATGCAAATGCAAATCCAGGTTTTTTTTTCTGCTAGCCCCCTAGCACAATGGCCAGCAAATGTCGTGAGTGGCCCATGTGGGAAAACAGCAGGAAAATGTCCAAATAATTCTCAGCGAGCGAGTGGGCGGGTTCATCACATTTCTAACACACGACAGATGCAAAACTAAATAAAAAAGCAAGAATGCAAATATCTCTATCTAATGAAAAAGAGGTGGATATGTAGATGCCGGGAAAGATGTCAACTTGGAAAGAGAATGAGATTCGAGAGCATTCAGCGAGAAGGGGCGACTTCAGTGTTGATGCTGTAAACACGTCCTCCACCCCTCGCCTGAATGTTCTGGACATTGCCCATTGTTGTTTCTGACCCAAACAACTGCCGAGTTCTTCATATGGGAATTTTCTGGACATTTTTCCAGAGTTCATGTTTGAAAGCGGCTTCAGAGTCCTCTACTACGAGAGCTTAAAGTACCTTTCATGGTAGACATCATTTCCACAAACAAATAACTTTGTATATTCAATCAAGAAGATCCTACTGTTGGATTATATGCAAGTTTATTGGGAGTCATTAATAACATAATTGTGATATTAACTTTAAACTTGTTTGCATTGAGGGTCTTAAACACACAGCATTTAAATGGGCCAAGTCAGGGATACTAGTTGGACGTCTCCCAGGTTCCACCTCAGACCCGGCTAAACCCTGCGAGCCAGTCCCATTTACATAAAATGAAGCTGCCAACTCTCAGCTGCCAAGTTTGAAATGTGATGGTTGTTTACCATTAAGTCAATATCTGTTTAGTTTTCAACATGTTTCCCTGCCGCTGGCCATTTGTTTCAGACTGTTTGCACGGGGACTCCTGCAAATAACAATTACTGTAGGTGCCTGGAGCCGACCTCAGGTCTTTGTTCTCCCTCGTCAGGGTGAGGCTCCTACATGAATATTACTCTATTATAACTCCGCAACATTACAGATTTGCATGTTTTGATTACCGGTTCAGACAAAAAGAAACACTGTCCCTCCAGATTTGTGTCTTTGCCGAAGGATAATTATTTTCCTCCTTCGACGGACTCTTTGTGGAGTTATTTATTAGACAGACGATGTCCAAAGGTTGAACAAACCTATCAAATGGCTGCTGGTCAGGTGTGTGCCACAGGGATGCATTTGAGTCCCCGTGCTGTTTAGCACCAATGGTCTTTCCCAGGCAGGATTTATGGTTAATATTTAACTTTAAATTCAATCTATCTGAATTTATGTGGACTAAATTACCCTCTGAAATATTCAGTGGTCAGTTTTCACTTCCATTTTTACCATCACTTATTTATTCATGCACATAATTTACCCAGATGTTTGCTGCTGCTTCATTAAAACCACACCACAGCTGATTCAGGATGGGACTGGTTTTATTCTGTGGGAATAATAAACACATATAACTGTGTATAACCTTAATGAGGTCTAACTTACCTGCCAGATACAAAACAATTTGCACAGTTAAATCAGTAAAGAGCAACAACGTGTGTTGTATTTATTATTACATCTTTTAAGATGGTATGACTATAAAAGAGTATTTTTAAAAATCAGATAGATTACCAAGGTGTATAGGATCCATTTGTGAGTTATTGTTAACCACTATAGGTGTTTATGCCCAGTATTTCAGAGTTTGTGTCAAGATTTAAAGATAAACTCTTCATTTGGAGTTGGTCCTGAATGCACTTCCATCATCTCCTGTTCCGTTTTGATCATTTCGTCTCATCTGCGAGTCAAAGGTTAGTCTTTCCTGTTGACGTCCGTAAAATTCCTGTCTTTATACTGGGCAGGCCAGTGAAAGTAAAAAAAAAACAACCCTGAGGCCTTCAGGTGTCCTCCCCGAACGTGAATGAAAACAAACAAGTCAAAACCACAGAAGGTCTTTAATTGCATTCCACTCATCGCTTGTTGTAGTTCATTAATGGACCAACCTTTTTAGTGACGCCTTTTGAGAAGAGCTTTGTGTTTTGAATCATTTAAAACAACATCAGAATCTCCGGTGGCACGTTTGTTTCTGAAAAGAATCAGGTGGTTTGTCCTCCACCATCTGTCTGCCCCAGGCACAGGACACTCGCACTATAAACCACCATCGGATGCACTTCCTCCATTTTTTTCCCGCTTCCTGTGTTGACTATTAACATGTTACCACACTTAATCAAAGTCTAGACAGGTTAGCATGAGGCAAACTGGGCCACTAATAACAAAACCCTGTTCAAAGGGCCTGAAATAGAGGAGAATAAAGAGACAGACAGCGAAAGTAACACGCTGAGCAATTAAAGTAAATAATTAAGGTTTTTGGTTTTGCATTTCCCCGGAGGATGACAACTGGAACACAGGGTTTTCCGTGCTAAGCAGCAGACATTACCTAAGCAATCATTTCCCCCGCTGCCTTTTTTTTTACTGGTGTCTGTTCTGAATGTCAATGAGCAGACAAAACCAGCTGGGTCATTAAAGAGGATGTAAGAAAAGAGCTGGTGAGAACTAACATTTGCAGCAGCAACACATAACGTGACCCAAATACATTAAAATACAGTAGCCAACTAGAATGGCACTGTGTAGAGGGCAAACCGCCAAGGCCCAGAAGTCCCCTTAAGGTCAATCAAGCTGAACACAATTTCATAGATATCAGTTGTCTAAATATAGACATTTTTCCATTAATATCAATGAATTATTCCCAGATAAAGAGCTGAAAATGTCAAAAAATATCTCGCAATATTAAAGAAAGTGAAAACAAAAATCCTGGATCCCCCTTTTTGTCCGGATCAGTGTATGTCCCATCTTTCCACCAAGTTTTATGAAAATCCCTTGGGAGGTTTTAGCACAATCTTGCTAACAAACCAACAAACCAACTAACTAGCTGGTCAACCAACCACCATACAAACCAGCCAACTAAACACCAACCTACTAATTAACCAATCAACCAACTAACTAACCACAATGGTATCGATGGTGGTAACACATCACCTGACACCACCGATTATTTTCCCCGTCATCACCCAGCACTAAAACATCTGACGCCGAGTTTGGCTCCACTTCCTGCTTCTCCTCTAATTTGACAGCCATAAAACAAATTAGTAGCACCGGCCCTGAGACGGCAACGGAAGGAAGTCAAAAGGGAAAGTTCCGAAGCTGTGGCACAGGTGACTGGGTGCTTTGCTGAAAGGGAAGGCAAGTCCAAACACAATGAGATACCGTTGAGCTTTGGAAAGTTGCGCACTCTGGGAGTTTGTCCAAAAGATTGTCAAGGCTGATTTCTTTTCCATCAACAACTGGAGAATGACACATTTCTCACTTTAACGAAAACCCAACTGAAGAACTAGATAATCTGGATGTTAATATACGTTTATCACTCATAAAAGATATTAAAGTCAAAACAGTGACTGGAGGAAACGATCTTATCCGTAAGAGAAGATCAAGGTTACTTGATAACGCGTTACTTTGCCACATTAGATCTATTATGTTGTACTTTGGTTATAAAACAGCATATAATTAACGGTCACTTCCTCCAGTTTAGCTGCGTTTATCTCATATCCCTGTTTTATGACTGACAATTGCACTGATTGCTCATACTCACCCAGTGTCATGGCGATTTGAACACGTTTCAAGGATTCACTGCTCCTGCTGCATCAGCAGAGTGTGGAGCAACACTTGGCAACCACATGATACACTTAGCTCCTCAACTCTTCAAGGGGAAACGCTTCCAGGAAGGAGGAGCGCGGAGACACAAAACAGATGTGACAAAGTTGTGATAGCAAGTTATCATAGACGCAAAGCCAGAGCATTGAGTGATCCCACACTGAAGTGGTTGTCCACGCTGATAAGTCATCTTCATCTTGATTGCAGTTTCTTACAAATCAATGTTTTCTCCTTAATAATAAAGGTTTCATGCCTTAATATGAGTCTCTTCTAATAGTGTAGTAATTTGAAAATTCAAATAGGATCCTTTCATCCAGCATCATGGTCTTTTTTATATTAATTTACAGTGGTTATTAGCACTGAGATACACGGTTATTATAGTTTCAACCGTTCCCAAACACAGAATCTTCAGAGTACAACAACCAACTTACCATAAAAACTTGTACTTGTTAGTCTGCATTGTAAGACCGGCCTGATGTTTTTGCCCAGTATTATAAAACTGTGACCTGGTGCCAAACACTGCAGTTGTACAACAGTCTGTGTTATTTAACTCATTTCATCCACTTTTAACTTCTTGCCTCTTGTCAAAGTTTCTAAAAACAAAAGAGGAATGTAGAAGGATGATGGGAAATCACCTCATTGAGCGACCTGGGAATTTTCCATCCCACTCAATGGATCATTGTGTTTTCTTGACTGTGACTCAGGTCCTAACATTAACTGGTTACAGAGATTTTTTTTCTCTATTCACATCTGTGTATTTTACATAATTGTATTAATCTAGAGCATAAGTTGAGGGATAAAGAATCACACCACTGTGGTGAAGGGGTCCTGATCATTTAGCGTCTCGCCATCGCAGCATCTGAATCTGATTGCGATCAAACCTCTTATCGTTCCTTTTCTAATTTCCTTGAATTTTAATCAAAACCTGTGGATCTCAGCTCCACTGCCTTCCATTACCTCGTTGATTTCAAAACGGTAGAATGAGAAAAACATCTCATCTGTTCATAAATACTCGCGCAAAAGCGGATTTGTTTCATTGCAGACAAGTGTTTCACGGCCTCGTAGAGAAAGTCTAAACACCTGCATCTGGCACCTGATGTTCCTCCTCTCCAGGTCACGGACACAGACTTCTTTTAAGGTGGAAACATTGTGACCACAGCTCTGTTCTCTTGTGGTCATCTTTCCCATCAGTTGCAAACATTAGACAGGAGCGATCGTGCAAAGCCACGTAAACTTGGATGTGAAAATGTGAAGTATGTGGAAAGAATGGGGGCAGACTCGAGAGTAAACGCAGACTGGTCCAAGAGCAACTGAATGATCCTCCTGCCTGCTGGTCTTTCAAGAACTAAAATATCCAGACGTCTCTGGATGAGAAACGTTGGACCCAATAACTAAAACCTTAGAGTTAGTCATTGGCTCCTGACCCTCTGATTTCCTGCCATAGATGCTGGCTGCTACGCCACCAGTGAGTTGGACCGAAAAGGCCAGTACAAGAATATTTAATTTCATCTTACACTGGAATACACATGGACTGTTTAAAGCTTTGGAGCGGCCCGGGGCGTTTTGGAAAGCGCCATGAGAAAGCTGGAGAAAAGTCTGACCACATCTCATCCGTTCCATGCAAAAAGCTGGTCTGCCATTGACCACAGATAAATTAGCGAGAGTCGGGGAGAGAACAGTTGTGGCCAACACCTAATTGGCTCCACCAACACTGCTGTCTGCTGATCCTTTCCCCCTCTTGTTCTGCCTTGTCCAGCTACTCCCTTCCTCCAAAAGGCTGCCTCAATTTCTCCTTTGCAACAGAAAAATCCGTGCAGCATCCATCACTGTTTTGAAGCTGGCCCTCAACATGTGTCTTGCACATTACAAGCACTCGAAAGCACTTTCCATCGTCTGGCGAGTGGTCCCTCGTGTCGCTGTGTAAACTAGTCCTACCACCTGAAATGCAATCGCGTGGAATATCCAGCGTTCCCAGCAATCCCATTCCTACCTCCTGTGAGTTGTGGAATTCATGGATGCATGTGTAGCAGTAAATGAGATATGGCCTCATACTTGCGCTATGATGTCACTGAGGAATTGGGAGTGAAGAGTTAGCGTGCCCTTTAGAATCAAAACAGGAGCATGAAGAATGCTCGCTTGACCAAAATACTCACATCAATTCATTCCGTCGTTTACAAAATAAACCGTAGAATATTTATTTTACTACATTCAAGTAGCAAAAAAACAACAGAAGATCCTTCCCAAAAGTCACATAATGTTCTGTAACAAACCTGCAGGTTCCTACCACACACTCTGGAGAAATAAACTTAAAGGCTAAAAAGAGAAGTTGGCCTGCTGCTCCGCTGGCACGTAAAATGATAAACGAGGATGGAACAGGAGAATATTTCCCCGGGAAACAAACAGTGCCTCCTGTCTGTCTCCGTGTCCGTCTGGCTGGAAAACAGGCCCTCCTACATATACAAAGGAAGTGTTTTGTCTGGTGAGGAGACTTATCTGGCACTCTCCGTTCAATTAGCATCAATGCTGGCTCTTGAGATTCATTTCCTCCAAACTCAGTGGTGAAGAGAGACGGTTGACCTATTAACCAAAAGTCCTGACACATGCAGCTCCTGCCAGTGCAGGGTGTAGACGGGACACTTTGGTGGCATAAGGACGATGTAGGCCAGATTCCACATTGAAGTTGTTTTTTTTTCTTTTATGGGCATGTCTGAACAAGAGCGGCCCATTGAGACCACCTCTAAGAGCAGTTACTTGCACAGAACAGCAGTATTCTGCAGGGATATTATTATTTTTTTTATCCCTGTAAATGTTCGAAAAAGCGGGAGTCAAACATTACGCTTGATGAATAGGCTAAGACGTCGTGTCCATGTTGTTGGGTAATGGTTCAAGTTGTTTGGTGAGAATTTTCCAAGAGAACTGCGGAAATTTTAGCCAAAAAACCGAGTCAGCAATAAAAATGAATGGGAGTGTAGTGGTCTGCTTGCAATAACCGTGCAGGAACACTCAGAAACACCAAAGTCAAGTTTCCCACTGAAAGTGAAAGGTTAAGGCCATATAAACAGAACACATGCATAAAAGTTAAAACTGCTGATTCTGAATCTACCTGGAGCAAGGATCCAAAACCTGAGTAAAGAGTAAATGTGAACAAGCTAAAACCAGTCGCCGTTGACTTATTTCCACCATTACTCTCTAACTTTGTCTATTCAAAGTGAAGGAGGTAAAAAATGAAGAGGAACAGAACTGTTTGAGCAGAATTATACATAAGAACAGTTTGACATATGAAACCAAATGTGAAGCTAGCCAGCAGCTAGTTAGCTTAGCTTAGCCATGTTTGGAAGTGACTTAACTTGGAAGTTCTGACAAGGGCAAATCAACATTGATGACTTGAGGGAAATAATGATTAAAATTTTCCATTTATATCATAATCATGTAATGATATTTATATTCCACTTCTCTGTTTACAGCCATTAATTCGTTCCTACAAACAATATTTTTTCCTCCAGCAGCCTCCTGCTGCGTTCGGATTGTAAAAAGATGGCAGCCCCACACGGCGCTGTCATCGTGTTGACAGCTTGTTTATAATCCGTTGCTCTCCAGCCGTGTGCCTCTGGGCAGTTAACTGTATTCTTTGAGAACCAACTGACAGGGCCTCTTTATCAGAACGCCAGCTCCGACCAGACAGGACATTATCTCCTCTGGAATGATGTGTTAAATGTTGGTTAATACTGTGTGTTAGTGCGATGTCAACATCTGTTTATCCAGTTATTTGGCCGTTGTGTTTCTGCCAAAGTCAAAGAGCGTCCTCGCCAGAGTCCAAATGGACACTAGCTCATGATATTGCAATTTCATATTCAGTGTTATTAGCAGAGGGATGTTTAAAAAAAAAATCCTGAGTGACTTTATTCACTCTCTCTTCCCATTTAACAGTATTTTACAGACTCTCATTCCCTCTTTCCTTAATGTCATCACCACATTAGTGTCCATAAACACTCTCTTTGACTCACTGGGACAGACGTGGTAATCAGACACAATCCAGCCCTTGTTAGGGAGGATTGTCTCCGACACGCCGAGCTGACGGTGCCATGGCAGCGTTGGGCTCGTAATGTCTTTGCCATTCAGTCGCTTTCTGCTTTCCTGACGAGCCAAATGGCGCCGAGCGCTTTGGATCACCTGGTGAAGACATCACCCGTTTAACAGTCTCTCTGAACGCTTCCACGAAAGCGCCGTTAAATTATCACCATATTCAAGGTTAAAAGCCCGGTGGACCTGTATCAAGTGAAGTGAATACAAAATACATTCAGAGAGAAGAACATACAGAGTTGACCTTTTTTTACCTTACAAAAAACTCCTGAGGATAAATAAATCTAATTCATTTCATCTGCAAAATTGCATGTCAGATTTTTTTTTGATAACCCTGACCCGAGCCAAACTTTTGTGTAATAAATGCCATTGAAGAATTTACAGCATCAACAGTCCTTTGACTCCACTGACTCATTATTTCTTTGCACAACTCTCACACGATCGACCTTCTACTGAAAACTGGCGGGTTTATGAAAATATTGTTGGATGTGCGGGGAGAGTCTGGATGCTTCATTTTGACTTGATGAATTATTAGACTGAGCCAAGATTTTTTTTAGGGAAAGCTCTTATTTGTTGTGTAACAAAGAAAGTTTTCAAAAGTTCAGGGGTTTACAGAATTCACATGATTTCATCTATCCGTAAATATTGAACTCTAAACTGTATTTTTGACAGTCATCTTATAATTCTTCTAATCAGAGCTGATGATACATGAATTCCTTGAGGCAGGATGCTTCAACCGCACTCTAAAATCTCACTTCACTGATTTGGTGGCTTGTTTTAAGGCCTTCGTGCTCATATTCTCCGTATGTGCCACATTGTTTAAGCTGTTACAGAGAAAAATGTGTTTATTTGACTCTCTGCCCACCTCTGGGGGTTTTTTTTAACCATAGGGGATTTTTTTACCCCCAATATTTCAGCAAGTCCAAAAGCGTCGCCGTCTTTATTTGTTATCAAGCGTGAGTGTTGTTGATGTTCCGTCCTCGCAAAACGCTGACGTGGTGCTGTCTTTGTTTACCGGATATGATCTGTCAAGATGCAATAATCTGACCTTCTGCTGAAATTCAATTGTTTTGTCTGAAACTTTGCTGGCATGGTGGACAATGACCATTTAACAAGCTGAAGAAACAACTGCACACTTGAGTCCAACCTTCATTAAGAGCCTTTAATAACAGAGCGCTTTAAGGTCTGAGATAAAGGAATTTTGGGAAACCACCTCCTCATTCACTTTGATGGTTTGTGATCTGAACAGCTTCAGCCGTCACAAAGCACAGCTACAAAACATGCATGTCATGTAAGGTAATAGAAGAGGAGCACAAATCAAACTTGATCCCAGCCCGCTTGATATCAAACGATGCTGTTTCCTTTCAGCCTCCTCGCAAACCATAGAGTTCATTTGGGGCCTTCGAGCACAAGTCAGTGAGTTTCCACCACAAAGATCTTTATCACCAGAGTTGTTTTCCCTCATGAATATCCAACGTAAAACTTTTCCAAAGGCTTGGAAGCCTATAGATTTTCCACCCCGGAGTGATATAAATTATGATGCATCAGTAAAGCTTTTCTGTGGAGACAGAGTGTAATATTTGGCCGAGTAAAGAGTTTGGGCCTCATCAGCATCTGTAATTGCGCCACGGTGTTAACTCTGCAATTTGTTTCCGTGACACACACTTATAAGATGGAGGGGAAAATGTAGATATATAGATCTCAAAGCTCTTTCCATTGAAAGGCTTGGAAGCTAACGTATCATACTTCTCTGTTTAAACGCAAACAGCTCTGGGAGGGTCGGCCTCACTTTGTTGGCAGACGACAGAACTGCTTGGCTGCTCACCTCGGCCCAGTAAAACAGAAACAGACCGGAGTGGAAAAAAGAAAGAAGAGTGCCCACCGAAAAACATGTCCAAACCAATGCAGGAGATAATGAAGTCAATCAAAAAAGGCCCAGTTTGTACGTGCAGCCACTTCTGGCCCAGGACGGTGAACTCTGCACTGCGGATATGCGAACCTGAGTAATAAGGGGAAAATACTGCACCCCTCCAGTGTAAAAGGATTATTGGATTAAAGGATTATCTGGCAAAAACAGATTGTTCTCCAATTTTTTACAGGTTCATCACATGAAAAGAGAATCTGGCAGTTAAGATGATGAGGGAAATAAAACAGCTTTTGGTCACAAGTTTGGTCGAGATTACAGTTAGTTAGTTAACCGCATGAGTTTGGCTTCCACACCAGCACTTTCACAATATCTTAAGCTGCTCTCAGACGTGCAATGATGTCCAGACATTTGCCTAAAATCTTTTCAGTGTGTTTTTAAGTGTCCGAGTAAGTCGCTCAGACATTTTCTGGAACTTTTCCCTGCCTAATAATCTCCTGTAGTTTAAAAGTTTAATGTGCTTCTTTAGTTTTTTTTTGTAGATGTTGTTCCTCCATGTGTATTTTCTTCTAATATTCTTATATTCTGTTGAATCGCAGCCGGTTATGACATTTATTTTTTGCAGCAGTGATGGTGCTTGAATAAAGCTGTGCATTTCTCCACAGTAACTGACAGGACTGCGAAGCTGAGCTCCCTCCGAACTTGACTTTTGACATTTTCCGGCATATCCTGCAAATGTTAGATGCCATGTGTACTCATGTTCATCACAGCTATTCGGGCAGAGCTGACTCCGATTTCCAGTAACTGTCAACAGACAAAGCTGCATATTGAAAACGGCTTTCCAAAAAAATCCAGAAAATAAAAATAACTGAAATAAACATGAAGTGAAAAAGTGCCTTCACTACTGTGCACGTACTGAACTGTAGAAAGTGCCGACTGGATTATTCCAGGGCCACGTTTTTACAGGAAGGTTGCCTGAAAATCAAAAAAATTACAAAAGGTCTTTTGTTTTAAATAAAACCAGTGTTTCTAATATAATTACAGTAATTATGATGAAAAGATTTTAATTTCATCGAGAATTCTTTTCCAACTACCGACACATCCCATCGCACAAAACTAAAATAAACATTTCTGAGGTTTTATGGATGGACATCATCCAGCTATTGATTCCCGATATCAAATTAATAAGATGTGATTAGGTTAATTACTTGATGCGAAAGAAGAATGCATTCCGTTCAGGTTGTGAGGAGAAGACTGGGTGTGTGAATCTGAGTTTAAGCCCAGCCCTGCAGCACATTCACAACCCACTAACTCCCGAACACTCAAATTGTAAAGGCAAAGTTTTAAACGGGTACAAAAGCAGATCCACCGAGTGCTGAGGCAGTTAAATCCATTTGTTTGCCACGTCTCTTATCAGCGATTCCATTTCGTACACTCTTAAATATTACATTTCACATTGTTAAACTGCTCTTCTTCTTCATAGACCTAATCCTACTTCCGCACTTTAAAACCATGCAATCACATTAAATCAGCTCTCTAATGCCATAATATTCAGGTGCCAGGCAGCTGTGTTTGACTAGGTATTTATAATGGGACTCGGTGAATGATTCCATTATGTGAGGCTCTGCACGGAAGACACTGCCGCCTTAGGACTGGGCATTAACACACATTTTTCATTGTTGTCGGTAACTCGTTACGACACAGACCGAGTTGGTAAGTGCTCGATCTCTAATCACGCAGATCCTTCCCTTCTTCTTAATAACCATCCAATCCCAATTAATCAATGTTTTAATGCTACACCGCTCACCCACCAGGCAGCTGTGTTTGCAAACTCCACCATTTCCCTCTCGCTTATTACAGGGTGCGATGTCGACTTGGCCACCAACTTGAAGTGTTTCCTCTTTTTTACTTCGCTTTCCGCCAAGCAGGAGTCTGTCGCCATGGAGACAAAAGTCCCGCCGGCCTTGAATGGCCACGTTTATAGCAAAACAGCACTTGAGCGTTTCCGTCACCCCCTTTTATTTTTCTCCCGAGAGCCATGTGTGGCCGAGGCGGAATAGTGAATGAGTCGCCTCCCTTAAAAAGGCCTTCGGGACAATTCAGTGTTCTCATCATCCGCTTTCTCTCGCATTCACTGGAGCTCATTTGGAGTAAAATTCTAAACGTGGCATCGGTCGGATCAGCGTTAAAGCTGCAGATTCACCAAATAATATTTTTTTACTACAGCGTCTATTCATCCACTGTGTGTTCAGCCTCCCCAGTGTCTGCTTTACTGCAGAATCTGATCCTAAAGGTCAAGTATTGGACGATACGTGGTTGTAAATGGGAACAACATGACCTTCAGTGCTTTGAGTCTCTCGTTAAAAATTTCACTAGGCCACTAATGGCAGAGTTACTGGTTTTTTATTTCGCTGTAATGGTCTATCAGAGTGGCAGTACGGTGCTCATCTCACCCCAAACATGTAAAATACCATTAAAGCTGGCCAAGCTTTGTGTGTGTGTGTGTGTGTGTGTGTGTGTGTGTGTGTGTGTGTGTGTGTGTGTGTGTGTGTGTGTGTGTGTGTGTGTGTGTGTGTGTGTGTGTGTGTGTGTGGCCCCCTCGTAACTTAAAGAAAGTGTGTAAACAGTGAACCAAACTGACAGGATTCCTCCAGAGCAATTATCATATGAATACGTATCAACACACAGTCTCACATTGATTAGTCCAAACAAGGTCATTTCCCACAGTGCCACTGGCCCAGAACCTGATTGTCGGCCTGTCACTGCCATCTCTGGTGCCTTTGCTCTGCGTTTGTGTGCGTGTGTGTGTGTGTGTGTGTGTGTGTGTGTGTGTGTGTGTGTGTGTGTGTTTGTGTAGAGGGTCTGTTTTGTCCATCACGGCTGAGATACCCCAGTCACAGACGGGAATGACAGAGCTCCTTCGCCTCTCTGCTGCCAAATCACTTTAGAGTCTGGGATTGAGATTTGTGTGTGCGGTCCTGCTCCCGGGCTTCCGTTGGTTTGTCACTGGGACTGACAAGCATACGAGAGACAAAACAAAAATGTCTCCATAGAGGAATGTGTATGTTTACTATAAAAGATTTATGTTGTGAAATATTCAAGAATGAGAACAATAAAAATTAAAAAAACATGCTAAATGCTAATTTTGTGGCATTTTTGAGAAAAATAAAACGTATTGAAGCAAACTTGGTGAGTGGGGTCTCCATCGTGCACCATCTGGCTTTACAGTTTTACATCACATCCCCCTCCGCTGGTAAACTCAGGCCACATCAAGGCCTCTCTTGCACTGACTGTAAATGAAACATCATTTTTAGCTCGTTATGGCGAAGGAGAGTTAGCTGTCTCGCTGACCACAAGCGATTCTCGGCACATGAGAACATGACAAGGATTTTTCTCTGCGGCGTTGGTGACTCTGCGGCTTTGCATGTTACAGAGGAGCTAGTTTCTTGTGTTTTTCTGATGTGAACACCACTTCACAAGCAGCTGATATGATCTTAAGAACAACACATGTAAGAGTAACCTTCCCTTCACCCAGCAGCTGCCATCAAAGTGCTCTTGAGCAAGGCATTGAGGTTGCACACAGGCCAGCACTTGAGAAGTATTGCATTCTTTAAATTGAATGTTCAAGAGTTGAATCTATTCAACTCCCCTCGAAAGCCGCTGCGGTCGGATTGTACTCGATAAACTTTAATCAAACTCAAATCGGAACTGCTGTCAGATTTCTGCTATATTGGGCAGATGACTCATAGGTGCACAAATGAAATACTATAGAAAAAGGGCAAGGTGTTCATCTAGTCATCCCCAGAGGGTACGTCTCTTATCCAAGCCACACCCGCCACCTTGCTTCCATCTGTCAAACCTGCCCAGACTCAAGGACGTTACCTGCAATATCCTTTTTTTTACATGTTTGCTTGGAAACATTCAGAAACATCATCTCACTTTATGGCATCATTAACTGATTTAATGAGCTACGGGTAGCAAATGTAGTTTTGTCCAATCATTTGCATTACAGAGCGAGATGGTGTGTGTGTGTGTGTGTGAGTGAGCGTAGTAGTAGGTGTTGTTTGGAATGGCCCGGAAAATGTGAGATTTAATAGAGAGACATGGAAGGGAAAATCTTCCAAACAGATTTTCCAGAGGAAAAACGGTAGGCATGGTGCCAAGTAATAGGAGCGACCAAGGAGTCGAGACAGAATGTACAGAACGTTTAGTCTACAGCTGTCTTCAGAAAAACTGTGTGTGTGAGTTCGCATGTGGAGCGATGGGGCAATGAGGTGCAGGTTCGTCCCGCTACTGAACATGTCCACACAGGCTAACCCACCAACAGAAGAACCAATATGTAAGAGTAAAGAAGCACTTGTTTTTATGAACTGTTTTTGGAACTACCTGTAAAACTACATTTCATCTATAACCCTTCTTTATGTGAAGTCCACACACAGAGGCATTAGCTTCCCCGAGGAAAGTTTAAGGATTAAGGACCTTTTACTGCAGCCAGACAACCGTCGACAGCTCGATCACTGAACTGCTCTTTTTCTCGCTTTGGGCAAATCCTTGGTGGTTTGCGGCAATGAGAGAAGTTGCTGGGGTCACGACTTGATATCAAACCTTTGACTCCTCTTTGAAACAAGAGTACAGGTAATCATTCCTGCAAACTTCTGCTCATTTTTCATCCTCTCTTTTGGAAACACATATAAAACTTAAAGCTACCTGAAATCCCACTTTAAAAACCCTTTGACCCTCTCTGTTTGATTCATTTCTCTTGTTTTGACTCCCTGAACTACCTTTCGCCTCCTATTCCCATCACACCTTTTACTACACCACCTCTCTCCTTGTATTGTCTCTGCAGTGGGACATTAACACCCGAGTACAAAGGTGGCAGGTATAGTTCTAATTGATAAGATTCTAACGTGGCACTTTGCGATCCACCAGAAACCTATTCTGCTTTGTTTTGCCTGAGGGGGGGTGAGACATCAATTTCAGCTCCAGGCTTTGTGTTTTCTCTTTACACTCTTCTGCTGAGGCCACGTAGTAACCAGAGGTTCAGAGGTTAAATCCCCACAATACGTCCACATCTCCACAACAGCCATGTGTCTGCTCCCGCCCTCTAATATCAGGGGCCTACTTTCCATCATCTGTCACAGATTGAAGGACGCACACAGGATTTGCTCCACTCTTGAGCCCTTTATTGACAAATTTTCCAAGTATGATCTCAGCATTTGCATTGGACACCTGGCTTTATCCAATACTCCACGTCATGCCGTAATCCTCCCGGCCTTTGACCTGTTTCCATGCTGGTCTCTTCCTCTTTTCCTTCTTTCTGTGGACTCAATTTGAGCGTCTTTAGGTCTGCAGAGGATTACAGCTTGGACCTCAGGCAACAAAATTCATGGCAGCTTAGGTCATTATTTTCTACAAAATGACTTCGACCAAAAGCAGTCTTCTTCAGAGTAAGATGAATACATCTGGGGTCTGTTCAACTTCGGTCTGCCCTTTGCCTCCTGCAGAGACAGACTGTCAAGTTGAGAGAGACGAGGCCAGACAGGACGAGACCTGCTCTTCTGCTATCTGATCCTTTTCAGCCTTGAAGATAAAGAGCAAAAAGACGAAGCGAAGATAGAGGGAGAGAACAGTGGGAGGTAGAAAGTACTTTTTTGCCGAGCCAAAAGTAATAGATTTGATTGTTAACGATTGAAGAGGACACGAGATCTTCGGTTGCTGCAGGTGTGACAGGTGTTTTTGTTTAAACTCTGAACAACATCAAACAAAAAGTGTCGCACACACGAAAACGTTTTTTTTTTAATCAGGTTTTCTGCAAAAAGATATTCCAAAGAGATGTCACCAAGTTAAAGTCTTTATTCATGGCTCATTCATTTCCAGTCAAGGGTCAATAGCTGGTTTTATGAACCAGTGTAAATTACATCAAGGGAGCAGGTAGAGCCTTGGTCGCTGGTGGAGACATTAGCTAATCCACAAGTTCAACTTGAAACACTCGTGCACCAGCATGACACAGCCGCCCCCCTGACGCCATCCAGACACAATGATAAAATGAGGTCTGGTTCACGTGGGGTTAAAAGACATTCCGCTGCACCCCCACTCCCCCACTGCTGACCTGATTAGATCCAGCTTTGGCAGGACCTGTTCAACGTGCACAAGGTCCCGATTTACATCCAATGGCAATACAGGAAATTGTGCCTTAATAGCTTTGGGGATCCCCTGACTTCCCCTGTAGCACCACCATAAGAACTGTCACAGATAGGGAAGACAAATTCATGGTACAGAGTATGAACTTTTAAACAAAAGATGAAATCTCATAATGCTTTTGAGATGTTGCAAGGGCCTAGTTCTCTTTTATTTAGCATAAAAATGGATCTAAGTGTAAATGTAATGCTGTGGTTATTTTGACTAAATTGCAATTACTCATCATGCAGGTTCAGCAACAAAATTGAATTGGAAAAACATATCTTAAGTTTTCCTTGGCCACAGCATTGACAATGGGGGTTTCACCAATTTCGTGAGGACAAAGAAAGGGACAAAAGTGTGTGTGTGGACCTAAATCTGTTCACCCACTCACATTGTGGGGACTTGTCTTCCTTATGGGGACCTTCCCTAAGATTCTCCCAAATGTAAAGCATGAGAGTTTAGAGTGAAGACGTGTTTCAGGGAAGGGTAGGTGTCGATCAGGATGAGAGTAAGGGTATGGGTTCAATATAGGCATTTACTAATGATGGATACGTTTTGGATGAGGGGATACTCTTCCTGCGGGGATAGTGGAACTCTAGAGTGTGTGTTTGTGTGTGTGTGTTTGTGTTGTTTTGTGTGGCATCTGAAAGAGGATGAATGGCACAGCGAGTGTGAAAGAAGGAGAAAGGGTTTTGTGCAGAGTTCTCAGCGAAGCTCCACAGAGGACCTATCATTACCAGATGTCACAGCGAGCGTGGCTGCCAGCCGAATCACTGCTTTCTGCTTCAAACTCCGACTCTCTGCCTCTTTCTTCTCTCGCACTGTTTCTTCTCTCTCTCGCTCTCTCTTTGCTCCCTCTTCCTGTGCACTCTCTCTCTCTCACTCTTTTTTTTTTTCTTCCACCCTTCTCCATTTCCAGCTGTTTTCGGAGCACGCAGCGAGAACGGGGGAAGTCCTCCACCAATTGTTTCGGTCCTGAGAGGAGCTCGACGGCCGGACCCCTCCCTCCTTCTGTCTCTCTCCTCTCTCTCCCCTCTGTCTTCCCTTCCTCACTTGCCCTCTCTCTCTCTCTCCTCCCCTTGTTGTGACAGAGCACACCTGCTTGATCTTGGCTGCACGCGCTCCGAGTCCAATTACCCCATAGGCCCTCGCAGCCACTTCACAGTCTCATCCCCCACTCGACTGGATTTTTGGGAGTCAAGCTCATCTCGCCCACTTCAGCTCTCTTTGCCTCACTTTTACTGAGAACAGGTAGGTGAATCCTTCAGCTCCTCCAGAGGGAAAGTCTGGGTTTTAATGAGCTTAAAAAGCAGGAGTTAGGTTTCACTTTGGACAAATTTTTAAAAAAAGAGGGAGAGAAACATTGAGAATGTGGCAAATTTTCTTTTCTTAACTGACTTTCTGCACAAATGCAAACATGACAGGATCTGTTACTCGTGATTTGAAAGTCACATTGTTTGCAGATGATGTTATTTCATTTCTTTTATGTAAGATGCATGTGAGGATGTTTGATTCTCTACTTCATACATTGTGTTGCTTTTACCTCTCTGCTCAGCTTTTCCTGTGTACTTTTGTATGTGTGTGTGTGTGTGTGTGTTGTCTCTGTGTGTGTTTGTTGTGTTGTGAATATTCCAAATATGTTGCCAGGTCTTGTTCCCACAACGCTCTTGGCTTTGTGATGAGAGACCTTAATCATTTCCAGTCCAATCTGCATGCAGCTCAGTGAAAAGACCAGCGGCTAGCGAAGGGGGTGTGGTGGTGCCGTTGATGCTGGTACCTCACCCCTCTGCCAAAATAAACCTTATTGTTCTGGCCTAGAGGCAAAGTATCTCCAAAGTATCCACCGCTGAGGGCCATGTGATATTTTCAGTTTGCAGCAATTGACCAAATGAAGTGTTAGGACAATTGTTTGTTGATTGTTTGGAAGTAATCCATATGGAGCTGCCTTCCTCAAGTGTGTTAGTTTTGCGCATGCACAAGTGAATTGTTATGCTTTCATAGTGACAAGTGGTTGAAAGACTGCCAGGTGGAAAAGTTCGATTTTCTTTCTGCAAATCTCGCTTGCTTCCACTTTTTCCTTTTCTCTTTTTCATTTTGCCCCTTTTCTCTTTTCTTTCTGTCCCTGTGGGGTTTGAATAGTCGACACAGAAATGAGGGGGGAAAGAAAAGCTGAAACAACAATGAGCATTTCTTTGTGTTAATTCAACCCATTACTCCAGGACAAGACTTACTGGAATAGCTGTGCGTTCTACTTCCCCTGACACGTTCCATCTCAGTGGTTTAGTTTAGATTGCATCCAGACCACTTCAACCCCAATCTCTTATCTGTCTGCTCTGGAGCTGTGTTCCTCTCAAAGTGAACTCCTCTCTGTGGCGTCTGCTGCTGTGTTTTCACAGGAGCAGAACAGGACCCAAATTGCTAGGGGCAACTTAAAGTGTGGGGCTTTGAAGAGGAGATGAAAAAAAGCTGTACCTGGCAACACGCAGTGCCATTAATCCCATAATGGTACAGCTTCTTCTATCAAAGAGAGGGCTGAAGGCTTCCCGGCAAAGCCACCACACAGCTAACTCATTACATCCTTTCTGCCAGCAGGGAGAAAAAAACCTAATAGGGTTCAGCTGCACTGAATTGCATTGAGTGAATCTGAACAAGGGAAAAACCGAGACAAACAAAATAGGATCAAAAGTGGAACTTAGAATAGAATATAGGTTAAAAGGAGCACAAGCCCTGTACACACATATACTCAAAGCAATAAAAGTATCTCACTGGTTCATATTTTGGAGTCAAGCTGAGCAGATGTTTAGCATTTGATCCAGGAATGAGTGAACCGAGGCTCTGGACGAGACATGGCCCAGATTTGCACTCAGGGGCTGCATTTTTTCCATCTGGACTTCAACTCTTCGGGTCAAAACGAGCAATAGAACAATGGAATTGAATGGACATCAGCCATGAAGGCTTTTTTTTTTTTTTCGCTCTCGCTGGAATACAGGAAAGTTCCACATGTCAGTCTTTCTAGCCAACGTTTTAAGGGTCAGAGAGTGAAAGAGAAATACCATAAGCTATGGGAGGGAAGGAGCGAGCTTTAATTGGGAGGAGGAGATGGAAAGAGAAGAAAGGGAGCGAGGGTTGGGCAGTTTGTCCACGTCTGTGCAGCGCAGACTGTTGATAATGGGACTGAGGTTGATGGCATGCCGACAGCTCTCCTCATGGAGCGGCTAAACTGTGGCTTAACCACTTGCTTGCTTTCTCATGCTATGGCTCCAAACAACAGACGTGTTATAATATTATTCACAGTTCTGACTAAAGAATTTATATCGATCGAAGGGAGTGTCTTTAACATTCTTGAACTCAAAAAACTCCCATGCAGGCATTAACGACGGGCAGCTCTTTTTCCAAACACGACTGTTTTGGCCTGACCCCTTATTGCAAAGAATATTTTGGCTCTGAAATAGTTTGTTGGCCGCGTCTTTGCATATTTTCAGACGAACAATCTCACTTACAAAATCCCCCGATATATATCCGACATTTGCTGAGGATAACGATCACTGACTCCTCAGACCACGGCCAAAGAGAAAACTCATAGAACCACGTTTCCCAAGAAAAAGCTTCAGCATTGTTATCAATCAGCCGTATGTGTCTGAGCATGTGTTTGTGCAACCGTGTGGGAGGGGAGCTCACATTCATTTGCTGATGGGTTAAAAGGGCCACACGTGTTTTAAATGTCCTGTGGCCTTGTAAATACCTTCCAGTGATTCATGGCTGACAGACGAGCAGCAGAGGTGGATGGAGGCTTGTGGAGGGGTGGGGGGGGGGGGGGGGTAGTGGACGGGCAGCGGGTGGGATGATAGCTGGTGTCTGCTTTATTTTGCTTCCTTCATCACACCATGCTTTCTTTTGCTAAAACCAAAACTTGGTGCATAATCTTCAAATCTCTTTCTTCTACGCTGCAGATAATGATTTTGCTTGATTTTCTGAGCTCGGCGGTTTCAGTGAAAGGGCCGTGACAAAGAGGAGAAAGTGACAAAGCAAAGGAGGGGAAAATTACTTTACTCCCTCATGCGAGCTCTGCTTCCTGTCTGGGAATCATTAGTAATGCTGGGGCCAGACTTTTGGGGGAGGAAAGTGGAGGAAGGGAAGAGGGAGAGAGAGAGAGAGGGGACAAAAGAAGGAGACAGGAGAATTGACAAGGATGCCGCCGTCGCCGCAGGAAATGTCAGCCTCCGCCCCTTTTTTTCTCCTGTCAGACACGGGATGATGAGTCGCAGGTTTCGGAGACTCGAGAGATGAAATAGAAAACGGTTAGCGTTCCATTTACCACGTTTCTTTTTCTGGGATATGGTGGAGTGAAAATCTTTTGGGAATTCAGACCAAACTTTATCACATCTGAGCCTTATTGTTTTTTGATACAATTTTCCATACCTCCCATCGTCCCTATGTGCAGAACTTTCTGTACTTTCCCCTTCACTTTCTTTGGGATTGCTTTCGAACCAGCATTCGCCTCAGTGCAGCTGAAGATGCAAAGTGACTCTTTTCACCCATGATTGAAGTTCAGAGGAACATGGCTTGCAGACTTACTTTCCAAGGAAATCCTGTTTCACGAAACATTAATTTTTCAGAATCAGTTCTGGCCAAATTCATTGGATTCATCCTCTTCCAATATTTACTGCTGCTCAAGCAGATTTTCACTTTATGCATGATTGAGGGTTTTTTTCAGTGACATTTCAAAAGTCCATTACTAGGAAACTTGAATGTGAACCAGTTATGCACTGATTAGTGTCAGTCTACTTCTTGTGAATAAAGCCTGTCCCATTTTCATCCTGGCTCAGAGTTGTGTTACGATGCGATGCTGGCCAGCAACAAAGAACTGATGCATAATGAAAAAAGAAAAGTTTAATTATGATTCTACTAAAAACTTTCATATGAGTTGTGCATCAGTTTGGAAAAAAAGAGCTACAGGATTTAAAACCGACATCTTTTTGTAACTTTGAGGTTTTCATTCTCTAGGTTTCTTCTGTAGACGTGAAAATGATCAAAGAAGAACGACACTTATCTGAGAACTGAGAGTCGAATCTTCTTTGAAATGCTGATACTGGCAAGATGTGGAGCTCACATGTTCAAGTCATGTCCCAGCATGCGGTGTTGACAGCCCTCTGGGTTTGACATGTACCCACACACACACACACACACACACACACACACACACACACACACACACACACACACACACACACACACACACACACACACACACACACACACACACACACACGCACACACACACACACAACACACACACTATGTTCTGTAGATTCTTCAGGTGTGTGTGTGTGTGTGTGTGTGTGTGTGTGTGTGTGTGTGTGTGTGTGTGTGTGTGTGTGTGTGTGTGTGTGTGTGTGTGTGTGTGTGCGCGCGGCCTTCCTTCAGGGCCTGTGGACACATAAGAGCACCTCGGTAATGAAGAAGTGATGCCTGGGGTGCAGCAGGTTGTCTCATGCTTCGTCTTCACAGGTTCATCCCTGCTGGGAAAAACTTTGAATTCATGTTTTTTAAATTTTTTTTATTGCATTTGACCAAAATTACTTTTTCTGTGTTTTAAATTCAGAAATACAAAACCCCCCCAGACGCAATAATATTTATGCCACTTATAGTTTAAACATAGTTAATTCATGTCCCAATTAATAATCCCTGAAAATCCCTCCCATCAACTCAGCTGACATTAAAAGCTGCTGAAACGTTCATAGACAAAGACGGATGGATTGATGGCAGGACACATGGACCCTCTGAGACCGTCCTATCTCCCGAGGCACATGTGCATGTATATCTGTTTATGTGCTCGTGGTCATGGGTCAGAGCAGGGAGATGCGGTTCAGTGATCAGCTGCGAAACCTCCTGTTTTTTTTGTTTGCTTCGCTGCTCCTTCGAGCGGAGCTGATGCTACACAGGCTTTGTAGATAATCCTGAATGTTTTAGCCCTGCAACTTGTGCCAGATGTGAGGAGTTCATGACACCGGCACCACAATGAAAGCTTGATAAACTGACTCCCAAATACTTTTATTGGCATTGAACATATCGTACTACAAGATGAGCCCAACCCATCTGGCATCTTTTCAGGATAAAACAAACCATCAAAAGCATCTACAAGCGCTGATGGAGCGCTTTACGTCGCTGAATCCAAAAGAACGGCTGAACATTCCTGCCAAGTCTGCAGACAGGGTTTTGGTTGGATTGAGCTTTCAGCTGAGATACGAGAGTCCAACGCCGCCAAGATTACTCAGTGTGTTGAAGACTAGAACAGCGTGTCCTCTGGATCGTCTGTATGTACAGACCAGGGCTCTTTGTTGCAGCACCTCCCACTGTAGAACCTTCTCCATGTTTCCGAGTGGAAAAACTGCTTCTGGACATTAAACATTGTTGTGACACTTCCAGGCTCAGAGGGCCCCGACGCATGAAATCACCCTATTGGGTGTTCTCCAAAGTTTTTCCACTTCATAGCAACAGAACAAGAGCAACAAAATAGAAATATTAAGAGGCAGTAGGTATCCCGTCCAACACAAGTCTCCTCTGAGGTGATTTCAAGTTCGGTCATACTGTATGCGAGCACTGTAACCACTGGCCTGAAGCTGTACAGTGTGTCAGAGCGGTGGCTGTTTTGTGGACGAGGTCTATAATTACAGTTTGTGTTGAGAGAGTGATTCTCAGCCGTGATCCCTGTGACCTGATGTAACCCGAACCTGTACAATACTACATCAGCACTTCTCTTTCTCTTGCTCTCTCTCATTCTCAGAGAAACGGACCACGAACAGTATGTAAACATATGAAGGACTATGTACAACCTGCTTTAGGCTTAAAATATGAGCTTAATTCTTTATTCGCAGTTCTCAAAAAACTTAAAATAACAGACCTTAAATAGAGATAAGCATCATACATATGTGCATCATATAAAATGGCACAGAATGACCACTAGCACGGTTTTGGGTTAGTTTGATCATCCTGGCCATAATGTTCAGGTCAAGGGCTGCTGCAGACCAACTGCTCCCAAATCATTTGTTAGCAGCCGCGGCTAAAAATCCGCCCTTCAATTATTGTGGCACAGAGAGGGAAGCAGCGACTCTTGGCTTCACGCTTGACAAGCAGATTGCTAGGTCTTTGAGACGCGAGTGTGTGTTGGTTTGTGTGTGCGTCAAAAAAAGGTCAGGGAGGTTGCGTGGATGTACACGCTGGATTTGAATTTGTGTTTGGGTCAAAAGGGTTGTGGTTGTGTTTAGAAATAGACGACTACATGAAGCATCGGGATTCTCCCGCTGACTCTGGACACTCGCCTCTGCCTTCTGACACACAATGACACCATGACAAACACGTGAATCACTGTGATTCATTGCTGCAGAGAAGAAGATGTGGTATTCTGCAGGAGATGACAGTGTCTCACGATGTATCCCCCGTGTGTCGCTGCATGAAGCTAATGCACATGTTACTCATTCAGCAGCTGGTGTTGTTTCTACATATAGAGTAGCTCACTGCTTGTGTTTCTGTTTGTTTTGCCTTATTGAAAATTCCAAAACTTCTCACAAAGTTTGGGTTTGGCTTCGCACCAACCTCTGCTCCGTCACCTTTGACCTTCTGCTGAAAAACGGCACTGTTAAATAGCTTATTAGGCCGACCTCGCCAAATTGTTACACCCAAGTGTTGAACTCTCCGGCCCCCGACCCTCCACCTTTCACCTTTGACCTTTGCCTCTCTGGACTTCACATCAGTGTCTCTTATTCTGTCTTTCTCACGCAGCGTCCCTCTGTCCGCCTTTGAGGCGCTGCCACTCTGAAAAATCTATTTTCCCCTCTTTTCTTCTCCTTTTGATGACAGTAAATCAGAAACAGATAGTTACTCAAAGCAGTTTACAAACTAATCATAGGCAGACTGTTTTCAAAGTCTCCACTCGAACCTTTGAACTGTGTCCTCTCGTCCTCAGGCTCCCTGCTAGCAGCGCCATGAGGTCGGCCTGTCTCTCTCTGCTCCTCGTCACCGCCTGCTGGGCTCTGCCCTTCCGCCAATCTGGCTTCCTAGACTTCATGATGGAGGATGAGGCGGGATCAGGTGATATGCCGGTTTTGAGATCCCCTCCCGTGCCCGAGGGACCCAAGTGCCCCTTCAGATGCCAGTGCCACCTTCGTGTGATCCAGTGCTCTGACCTCGGTAAGAAAAGACACCTGTACGGTACCATTCATGTTCCATTCACATTGCCATTCATTTAATGTGCCACATTTTTGTACTAGTGGTTCATTAAATACATTGAATCTGCTTCGAATGTGTAATTAATTATTTTCTATTATTTGTATTATTTTCTAATGCGATTCACAATCACCCAGAGCTGTGTCGTCTTAATATAAAACTGATTAAGACAACAAATCCACAGGTTTGAGAAGAAACAGGAAACTGGTCATTTCAGCTCCAGCTGAGATCACATAGTTTGCTTCTAGTGTTTTGTTTGCTTTATCACAAACTCCTCATGTATCTCCATCAGTGTTTTGATGTTAATTAAAATAGATAGGAAACAGTTTTGTGTTCCTCGTGTTCACATCCATTTTCTTCGCCCAAGCCTCCATTTGATGCCGTGGCCTGGATTCCACACAACTGTCAGATGCTGAGTCCAGACGAGCGTCTGCAGCCGTCTCACTGTGCTTTTATGGTGCTGAGTGACTTTGTTGCTTTCTAAGAGCAGAAAGAGTCTCTGACTTTACAAGCCTGCACGTCTCCTCCACCCACCTGAACCCACGGGGTCATTCCAGGGGTGTATTATGTTCCGCTCTACGTCCCCCAGAGAACATGACACCGGTGTTGATAAGTTAAACGCTCCCAGATGTGAGTCTTATTCAGCTTCCTGTAACAATTACAGTATTTCCTCACTCTTGGCAAAAAAATGTTTTCTAAAACAACGACGAAGATTAAAGGTTAGCCCGGAGAGTCCTGAAACAAATCCTCGAATGTTCCAAAACTTGTCTCCGAATGCAACGTTTATTCACACACTCAGTCAGCGTTCGGCTCCAGCAACGGTCACAACAGTTTACTCAGTTGGGATCGTCGGAGTTTGGAGTTACTGATGTATGGCGAATGCAAGAGCGTGAGTCATCTCGTAAACTCCGCCACAGAAACGTCCCTGACCTCATTTACTCTTGTACTTTGCGTAAACCCGCTTCTCGACACAGTCGCGTTGGACAGGGTTTTTTTGCTCAGCCTTTGTTTGCACAGGGAGGGGCACAAGCTGCGAGGAGACAGAGGAAGGAGAGGGGGCTGATACAGATGGACAGACCGGGAGGATAACATGAAAAGAGAAGAAAGACATAACCAGTCCTGTGGAGCCAAAACTGATAAAAACAGAAAGAATACAAATATCTCAGTAGGAAAAATAGGAGCCATGCACGTAGAAGAGGCCTCTGACAAACACTTCAACTTGGAAAAACAATGATATTTGAGAAGTTTTGTCAAAATGGGCTGATGCCAGTTTCGTTAACAGAAACCTGCGATTTATACCTCATGTCCTGCCTCCTTTGTGCTCTGCTCAGACTCCACCCCTCGCCTGAAGGTTCTGGATATTTCCTGTTGTTGTGAACGCGTCTGACTCAAACTCCAGAAAATGTCCGGACACTATTTTTCTGCACATTTTCATGGCGTCAGTGAGCGTACGAGCGCTAAGGTCGGTAGAGTACAATGAAAGATGCGACTGATTCAGGACACACGATGATGCGAGGAACTGTAGAGGATGTAGACAGACAGGTGGCGGAGGAGTCAGAGCGACAGACAGGCGGTCGGAGACACAGACAGTTGGAGGGAGTGATGTGCAGGAAAGGACTGGTTCCATTACATCAGTGCTGCTGCTGCTGCAGCCGGGGCCCCCGGCCGCCAGCAGCAGCAGCAGCAGCAGCAGCAGCAGCAGCACTCTCTCCCCGGAGATTCTCAACTCCTGCATAGGCAATGTTGGCCCCCACTCCTCCATCTGTTCCCCAGACCTGCTGGCATCCACGCAAACACACACTCGAGACACGTGATTTTCACACACACACACACACACACACAGACCCGTGCAAGGCAGCGTCTGCTCACCATCACACATACATTTCTTTTTCCCAGTGCATTTGCTTCTGGCAGGATGATGGAAGAGAAAAACGTAGCCCAAGGTTCAAATGAGTTGTGATTACTTTTCCAGTTGTGTGACTCAAACAACAGCTTTTTCTGTTCTTCGTTGTAGAAGTGTAAACTCGACTCTTTACGGTCTAACGGCTCAATTCGCTCATTGGAAAAACATTTTATTTTATGTGCACTGATTGTGTAAGATGTGCAGACGCATCCACCCACACTTCTGGATGACCCACCAAAAACTCCAAACTTACTCTGACCTATGAGGCAATCAGGCCTTTGATGGGTTTGACTCAACTCGGCCAGAGCAGCGGACCAGGAGAGGACGTTACATAAACACTGACAGAAAGAGCTGAAATGAGTCCAAAGCAATCATTCACCTTCTATCCCAATTCTCTGTATTAGAATAGAACCATTTATAATGAAGGCCAGACGAGTCCCAGACGATTTTCTTTTAGAGATTAACAGCTGAAAAGTGAGACGACGATTAACCAGAGGTGGAAAAAGTCCAAACATTCTCTATTCATTCTCTCTGGTTGGGTTTAAGCCATTTTTCAAGAAATCTGGGTAATATTTGGGGAAAATCCATTCACCAAAGCATTTGCATTACATGTTGAAATCTTTAATTTCTCTGATTCCACACACACACACACACACACACACAATCTAACAGATCAGCCTCACAATGGTGAGAATACATCTGCAGGAAGTACGTCCAGCTAATTGGTTTAATTGAGACAAAATGGAGAACAGATTATAGAGGAATATCAAAACTGCAAAGGCTGAGAAAGTCTGACCCCGAGAACAATGAGAAATGTAAGTGATAGTACAGCGGCGCATCGTGTGGTGCCGTAATGACGGTGGTGACCACAAACAGCTGTGATGGTTTGTGGGTCGTCCACTGCCGAGTTGGACGAGCTGACAGAAAAGCAAACCTTTGATGGAGCTTTGAACAGAAGTCACGAGCTCTGAGGACCAAACGTGCGCAGACGTACCGAACGTACGTGGACTGGCGATGCCGAGGTTTAAGCTTCTTTGTTAAACAGTTTATTCCACGCCTCTTCCTCTGAAATGTAAACTGCACATTACGAATCTCAGTGTATTTATTTGTGTTGCCACGGACGCCGAATACACAATAACTCCCAGCTGCCTTCACTCCCATCAGCCGAACAGACTTTCACTACGGATGATGTTTCCTGTGTCACATCAGCCATGACGTACCGTATTTCAAGTCCAAGCTAAACGAGTGAGTGTTAGCTCAGTGTCCAGGTATGCAGGCGCTTACACTCACTCCGTGGGGGGGAATTCGTTTTAAGGTCCATTTTCACCATTTTGTGCCTCAGAGCACATCAAATAGTTATTAGGTCGCTGAAGGACGTCACCATAAAACCCACCATGCATGGGACCCTGTCATTGAGACTTTATGTAGCGCGCTACACTGACAAAGCAGACCTTGTTATTTCAGAGTGTTTCTCCTGTAAACGCCGTTTAACTCAGTTTCCTGATTCTGTCCATTTGAGTTTGGATCCGTGAGAGTTTAAAAGAGCTGCGAGTCGCAGAAAACCTTTAAAAAATCTAACGTATTTATTTTTTACGCCTTAATAAGCAACATATTTAGTTTAAAGTCAGTAAAAAAACATGTTTAGCTACTATTAAAAGAAGCTGATATAATATGTGACATTAGACTTTTTACCACTAAGGCGGAGCCTCTTCAAGAGAGCGGCAGGAAGCTCACGCAAAACAGACAATTCTCAAGTACTGTTTTAACTTGCGCAGAATTTATCTAAATCATTCTGATTGTCCATATCTTGGCTCGAACTTTAATCTCAATCTTTTAACATTAACGATATGTCTCATCACCAGGTCTGAAGTCCGTTCCTGGGGACATCCCCGACGACACCACCCTGCTGGACCTGCAGAACAACAAGATCACCGAGATCAAGGAGAACGACTTCAAGAACCTCAAAGGGCTGCACGTAAGAGACGTTTGACTTCCGTCCGCAGAGCTGCGCGTGTGTTCACTGCGTGTGATTGCCGAGGGGGGTTGTTTGACCGTTTGTTTGTGAGCAAGATTACACAAACACAACTGATCGGATTTCAACGAAACAGTGCTAGAAAGGGCGTTTTTCACCGTTTGTCTTTAATTAATGGATGAAAGAAAACCCGACACATTCAGGGAACTGATATCCATGAGTGTTTGAAATTTGGTCGGACCTGAGTGCCAGTCTGGTCCCTCGTGTTATGTAATGTGGTCTATTGTAGCCATTACACTCTCTGCAGCCCCTCTTCAATGTGAAAACCTGATGATCATCAGGAGAACAAAACAGATGCAACAAGACAAACTGAGAAATATACGATTCTAAGCAGCTGTGATAAGTGTGTTGCCTAAACACTGTCAAACAATTCGCAGCTCACAGAGTAAAACCAATCAATAACCATCAATCATCTTGCACCTGAGTTCTCTCCTCCTCCTCTCCTCCTCCTCCTCCTCCTCCTCCTCCTCCTCCTCCTCCTCCTCTCCTCCTGCCCAAAACACTCCTGTCCTCGCAGCTTTGACCAGAAACAGTGAATCCCCATGTCACCAGGTGCATGGAAACTATTCACCCGTGAGCCGCCGCAGTCTCGCAGCCCCACACCTCCAAGCTCCTGCAGCTTTCCTGCTCGCAGTAAATACCTCTGTCGGACAGCTGTGGCTGTTTCCACTGTAATGCAACCGGCCTCTCGAGGGGAAGGGACCACATACCTAACGTTGGGCTTGCTTTCACCAGAGCGGAACAGCAGGAGTGTGATTCCTCTGAAAATGCATTAACTTAAAGCCTTATAGCCTCAAACTTGAACAAAGCAGACACCGGGTTTGGGTATCGATGAGCCGCTGAACTCCAGATGTTTTGTTTTTGTTTAATCTAATTCGGAAAGTACATATTTTCGACGGTCTTGCGGTGCTTTTGGCAGCAGTGGTTGTTTCTGAATTCCATAGTTTAATTATAAACGCTGATGTGGAATTTAACAAAAAACAGACTGGATTTGAAAAAAAAGAATCTATAACCTAATACCCAGACTTCTGACTCCTCCACATTAATCCATTAAATGTTTGATGCCGGACTGAATTCCTTGAATTAATCTTTTGAGTAGAGATGTTCAGATACATTTCACTAACTTGCCCTGTTGCTCCATTACAGGCTCTGATTCTGGTGAACAACCAGATCACCGTGATCCATGCCAAGGCCCTGAGTCCTCTGACCAAGCTGCAGCGCCTCTACCTGTCCAAGAACATGCTGAAGGACGTCCCCGCCAACATGCCCAAGAGCCTGCAGGAGCTCCGCATCCACGAGAACGCCATCACCAAGATCAAGAAGACCTCCTTCCAGGGCATGTCCCACATGATCGTCATGGGTACGAGATTTAAAACACTTGCTGACGTGTTAAGGGATGTTTGTTTGGATAGTGGGAAGAGGGTCCACAGGTCACATCCTCTGAGGTGCTGCATGTCCAGGATCTGTGGATGGCAGCTCAGCAGGAATGATCAAAAATATTTACACAGGTGAAACCAGTGTTTAAATGTTATATTCCACTATGTTATATTCAGATTGTTTTGTTTCTCTGACGGTGGGTTTGGACAAGGACATCTGAATGAATCGTATTACCTGTTTCCACCACAATAGATTTACTGGGAACGGTTTTTTAACTCTACCTGTGTTTTGACCAGAGGAACCAGGGTCTAAATTTATTTTAGGGCCTCAGGACAGAAATGTCTCAGGACTGCTCAGATATTTTCAGTCGCTCCCCATAAGTGCAAATGGAACTGGACTAATGGGAATTTCATTTTCAAAGCTGGTTCCTTAGTTCGGCCTCATATTTCCTGGACTATTCGGTCGAAGGATCCTCCGGCGAGTTTACAGATTAGGCTCCATAAAGAACCTGCTGCTCTTCAATGAGTAGAGCTTATTTTATGGATGTAAATGATGGTTTAAAGGGAAAACAACTGCTTTTGGATGGTTATTAGTGAGATTTCCCCGTAATTTATGTTAAAATACAGCTTTATCAATGAATAGCGATTGTCAATGGTTTATGTGATTCATTTTCAATAGTAAAAAGAGGCTCATCCACAAGCAGAAGTAGAAGAAAGGTTTTTATTACACATCGTACTGTATCTCTGACTTTTCAACCTTCCTGTTCCACAGATGTCATAAAACAGTGTGAACTGGAGAAAGTGCAGATTGAGTCACTTGAAGAACAATGTGAGACTTATGTTCCCACCGTGACAGCTCTGGGAATCTGCTGCGGAATCTGTGTTTCAAACACAAACTTTTCTCTTGCACAAGACTTTGTTTACTCATGACTCAGCTTCCCGTAACACACCAGGAAGGGAATTAACTTCATAGATGTGATCCATTACTGCTGTTTTCTCCTTCTTTCTCTCTGTGGTATCAAGCTCTCCTCTGCTTTTTCAGAGCTCGGCTCCAACCCTCTGAAGAGCGCTGGAATCGAGGCCAGTGCTTTCTCTGACCTGAAAAGAGTCTCTTACATTCGCATCGCAGACACGGACATCACTGACGTCCCCAAAGGTACGCGGCTGATATCGTTTTTTTACACAAACAATTTGGCTTCAGCCAGTTCAACTCGGCCAAAAACATCCATCTCCTTTCAAAACGAATGCCCGCAGTGAAACAAAGGGCTTAAAGTGGAAAGCATTTTTTAAGTCGTATGATTTGATCGACTTTGAAATCAAATCTCGCCACAATCATCGTTTTCTATGTGAACGTGCTTCCATCCCTTTTTTTCAAAGAGCACTATTTCTTGAGTAGTCCTTCGGTTGTCGATTGTAATCTCTGTCTCGTGGGTTGCCAGGTCTTCCCAGCTCTCTCTCCGAGCTCCACCTGGACGGAAACAAAATCAGCAAGGTGTCTGCCGACAGCTTCAAGGGCCTGAAGAACCTGGCTAAGTACTGAAAACTCTTCTTAAACCAGTAATCCATGTCAACCTTACGATTTCCTTTTGACTCTTTTACATTGACTGAGCAGTTGTGGGAAAGGTGCAACTGTCATTACCACTCTGTGTCCTGAATACAAATGAGTACAAGAGTAATGTCCTTGAAAACCAGTGTTTGTCTCCCGACATTCAGCAAGACACCGTTTAAAATACCAAGAGCTCTAAAGGGAGCTCGGTGTGTTTGTCCGTCTCTGGTTGGGGAAGCTGGAGATCCTGAGGAATACGGAGCCCTGAGCTGAAGTTCAGTTCAGTGAGCGCGACGACGCCAGCTAAACTCTGAGCTTTGGTTTTTCTGTCCATTAAAAACCGTTTAAACTGCTCAGACTCGGAGCCAAACCGAGTTAATCACTCGTGGCTGCAGAGGCTCAGCAAAAAACTCTACGGTGCCGCTTTAAGTTGCATTTCATTCCTAATGACTTCCAAAAATGCAACTTGTCAGAGGGACCGCATTATTTTTATCTTTTGTAAAAATAAGAATATGTATTTCTCGTGCTGTTTATTACATCTCACAGTTTTCAGATGTTTCAGCTTCACTCCAGCTTTCATCTGATTTACTCTACAACAAAACCTAAAACCTAAACAGTAGTTTTTGGATCATCCAAATAACTGGTTTAGCTCATTTAACTGGTTTAACTGTGTTTATCTTATCAGGAACATGAAATACCAAGGGAGAACAGAAATGTGTGTTTGCTGCAGCGTGACTACATTGTTTAGTTTTTCCTCGTGCACTCTGTGCTCGTGGGTTCCTTCCTCCTCTTCTTTGCACACGTCTGATGTTCTGACTCTTCCTGCAGACTGGGTCTGAGCTACAACGAGATCAGCTCTGTGGAGAACAGCACCCTGGTTAACGTGCCCCACCTGCGCGAGCTGCACCTCGACAACAACGTCCTGACCAGCGTCCCCCCCGGCCTGCCCGACCACAAGTACATCCAGGTGCGGCGCCCGTCACTCTGAACACACCACACGATCAAATGAACTCGTCACAGTCACATGCTGCTCGTATCACAAGTCGACCTCTGTAACAAACTGAGTGTTGGTAGCTTCTCATACGTGATGATACACGACAGCAACACAGGTTTTTGAAGTGTAAACAAACCTGATTCCAGATCTTTTAACTTAAGCTTTGCTTCCAGTAAACATTTATTAACTGGTTTACTAGTATGTACAAGAAAATAGTTCCCAACAACTATGACATCATAACAACAGTAGAAGGTGAAATCTCCGAACTAAGCTTCACGGCGTTTTCACATTGTTCACATTTGTTCTGGTAAGTTTTTATTTAACGTTGTAGTTCTCTTTTGTTTCTTTGGTATTGTTCCATTGGATATGAAGCCAAGTGTAATTCATTATGACTTTTCTTTGTGTATAATTTTGGATCTGGTGGCGTCGCACTCGACTTTTATTGTCTGAGTCGTTGAGTTTGTGGCACTTTCCGTCTTTTGTCTTATTTCTAGGAGCTTTCTCTTCCCCCCCCCCACACTTCTTAATCTTCTCCCTGCTCAGCTGCGGGATGTTTTCAGCCACTCTCATGTTCATATATGTTTTTTATACGCTCTTCGGTATCTCAGAGTATCCTCGTTACAGGAAGCCCTTTCTTCTTTTCATCATTGTTTTTAGTTAAACTTCCTCAGGGATGTTGAGCTGTCATTACTTATTTCCTGACGTGTTATTATCTCCATCATCTGCCATCCGAGTCCTCGTCAGTGACTGAAGATTGTCATTATTTTAATCCCTTCTCTAGGTGGTCTACCTCCATGTCAACAAGATTGCCGCTGTGGGAACAGAGGACTTCTGCCCCCCCGGCTTCAACACCAAGAAGGCCATGTACTCCGGCATCAGCCTCTTCAGCAACCCCGTTCCTTACTGGGAAGTCCAGCCGATCACCTTCCGCTGCGTCTTCGACCGCTCCGCCATCCAGCTCGGCAACTACAGGAAGAAGTAGAGCGTCCCCGCGCCCCTCCACAAGGAAGTGTGTGTTTGTAAATGAGTGTGTGAAAGTTTTGTAAGCGTGCGTGTTTGACCGCAGCCCCACAACACTGACCCCTTACCGACACTGCCTCCCCCACAAAACGATGATGTCAATAACCCGCGCACTCGTTTCAAAACCTTTTAGTGGACATTGACCTCAAACACAACATATCATACTTATTATTTGCAACAGTAGTACGTACACGGCTTACAGCAACACCAGCATACGGCGGTGACGCTCCCACTCACAGCACGTTCATAGCAGAACCAGTTTAGCAAACATCGCAAATAAGCTCCCACATTCACGCCGCGACATATTTATGTGCATAATATGTTGAACATCAGAGAGGAAGCCAAACCAAAAAGATTTCGAATCTCTCTCTCTCTCTTCCTGTTGTATGTCCCAGTTTCTGCCTATTCTCCAGTACGACTTGTGAGCGCGCTGACCTGTAGAGCAGGCAGCAGGGGGGTCAACTTGTGTTTTTTACCTTTAACAGCTGGTATACTAGAATGTACTAGATATTACCTGTGTAGTAGGAACCATCAGCACGCTGCACTCCGGGAGAGAAACAACCCAACGGTTCTATTTGTATTGTGCTCAATTCAAGTAGAGATAAAAGCAACCGTGACTTCTATCGCATTGTGATTTCTTGTGTTTACTTCAGTGTTGATTTAGTTTCTGGGTGGTTTTTTTTGTACACTTTTTCTTCATCACATCCCCCCCCAACTCCCCCCCCCCCCCCCCCCAGTTGTTCTCCCTGTGTGTGTGTGTGTGTGTGTCGTTCCCGTTAAAAAATAAATAAAAATTGAAAAAAAAAAGGTGAAAGTAGCTTCTAAAAATGTAGAATAAACCATGTATGTTTTAAACAGAAGCCATTCCCAAAGATTTATATGCATGCTCTTATTTTTTCTCCTTTCAACTTGAACCGGGTGCTTTCTGGATTCTCCTGTTTTCGCGTGTATGTACGTCTCTTAATGTTTTTTCCTGCCTTTTTTATTTCTTTCTCCTTTTTTTTTTTAAGAGTACAGTAAAAATCTGAGGGTGTACGTGGACTGGCATGCCCACAGCACTCATACTGGTATGAATGTTGTATGTATAGACGCTGTATATAAATGCTGTATAAAAAAGAAGAAAAAAAAAAACCTCTCATCACTTAAAGGCACAAGCACTTACCATAGCGCAGACTTAATATATCAGCAAATTCAAAAAAAAAGGTGTTTCTCTTCTTTTTTTGTTTTCTTTCCCCGGAGCGGGGCTCCAGCTAAGGTGTCCTGAACAAAATAAAAGTACTAATGGAAAAAGTAGCAGTTCTTGATGGATGTAATGAGCAGAAGTTGCATATTGTGGATGATGTGAGTGGATGATTTGTGCGGCGCCGCGGCAGCTACGGCACAAAGTAGCACGGCGGCCTCCCGGGACACAAGGTCAAGAGGAGGCTCAGGTGAAAACGTACAGGTGAGAAACCTTCACACACGAGAGCCACAAAGTTAAAGAGCTTCATTCGAACAGGGTGCGTATCCATGAAGGTGTCAATGAGGCCATTTAAATCAGTATGTGCAATTTGCTGCTTATCCAAATAAAAATGGGGATCTAGTGAATTCGTATGCAAACGACAGATACTTCACTCGAGGTATTTCACAAACAGTCCGACCACCTGACAACTGCACTTTGAAATCACGCCCGGCGAAAGAAATCTGGCTTTTTTATGCGTATTTCTGCTTCATGTGCCGTTTTCAAAGTCATCCATCATTTCCACTTCGATCGGACACGTTGGACAAAGCCTTCTTGTCATCTGGTAACAATAAGACTCCAGATGTTACACCGACGCACCAGCGAGACTGAACTCCTCCGTCCTGTCAGAGATACCGGTCCAATTCTTCTTCCTCTGTGTTCGGCGTATCACAGGTGTTGGCTTGACCTTTTTGAAATTGATCAAAACAGCATTGTAAATTCCCTCTTTGACAGCGTCCTGTTATAGAATCCCAAGCTAGACCTTCTGGAGGCTGCTGCTATTCCCAGCATGCATTGGCCAAGAGTCCACTTCCATCACAGGATGTACTGTATATACATTTACAGAGCTTATATGCGTCTGTGTAAACAAATACACAGCCAACGCATTCATTTGACAGCCTCCAGTCGCTGGTGTCTACGGTTTGTTGGAGGGAACCGGAGCTCCATGAGGAAACCACACCGACACACAGAGAATATGCAAACTCACACACTCCAGCAGGTTCAACAATAGGACTTGTCTACTGAGTCGTCCCGTCGCCACGTTCAGGCCCACGTGCTGCTCGGTGGAAGGGTCTGAAAATACATGCATTCACTCCCAGTTAGCTCTGATTCATATTGATGGACTATGGGACAGAAGTGAACAAAAATATTTGCACAAGGAGCATTTCTGGCCCGTGAGCCACCAGTGATTTAAAGCCCTTCAGTCATTTACATTTCTGTAATGGGAAACGTTATGGTTAAAGAAAAACTACCACCCAGAGACGTGTGGTGGTTGAGATCGCTGAGATACGTTGTGTAGTTTAATGATCAATGATCGTAACAATTTATATTTCTCACTTTGTCCCCTTTGACATTATTCTCAGACTTAACTGTATTGTATGGAATCTCAGAGGGAAAAAATGTGTTTATATCATTGATTTATTTTCAACTTTTTTATCATCAATCCAGCCCATACATATTTTATTTTTAAATTTTATATTTTTTAAACACGACTAAGACGTGCACGTAGAGCAATCAAACTATTCTCATGATAGATATTTCTCTATTATTATTTATTATTATTACTATTATATTTATGTATTATTTATTAGTATAGTTTGTGTATATAATAACAGAAAAGAATAAAGACATTGACACAAAAAGGTGTAGGCTGAAGGTGAGCCTATATAATAGTAAAATATATAATGAAATAATATATATTAATTTATATAGCACTTCTGAAAACATAGTTACAAAGTAAAAATATGTGAGTGAAAGTTATATAGGAATAAATAAAAGGATAAAAACACTTAAAACTAGAATTCGGTCAAATCAGGGTTTGCTGTACAAGCTTTGATTTAAAGGAAGGACACACATGACTGCACATTACTCACTTATCTACATCTCTCAGTGCATAAGAACCAGTATCACAATAGTTCATTGATTATTTATCAAATTCTCATTCATCAGGTGTCTTAAATTTATCTATAACTATTTTTAAACAATATTTGAAAACTGTAAATGAATTCTCACTCAGGACTTTTCACTTGAATGTGAGGAATTAAGTGACAAACAATAAAAACATATAAAGGAACAGGAACGTTTAAGAGTCTGTCTCCGGCTCCTCGGCCTCTGATATGACTCAGGTCTTGTGTGTGTTGTTTTTCAGGCTGAAAAGCTTCAGTGTTTGAGCTCTGGAGCTGATCCCAGAACCCCAGAGCCATGACTGCACTTCAATCTGTTGCCCCCTGGTGGTTTTTATCAGTACTTCTTATTTCTACGCTCTCTCTCTCTCTCTCTCAATGCAACTTGACTCCCTGGTCTGATCTGCTGCAGCAGGAGCACTTGGAGTTATAGCTTTAGGCTCCGTGCCACTGTCTGTGTGTGTTGTGATTTAACTGTTTAACGTGCACATGCCAGTGTGTCCCCACGTTGAGTTGCTGCCTTGTGGCTCTTATGCAACCAACGTAACCGGAGCTGCTTCACCAAGTCAAACCCTGAGAGCTGAGATCTCTGCCGAAAGCAAAATGTGCAGAGCAGCTTATTTCAATCTGCGAATCCTGACATGGACCAAACACAATCTACGCACACACACGTGGGATTATACCCACTTTATACACTGTAGCTGGTCCAGCAGACCCATAATTAAGAACTATGTCAAATCAAACTTTATTTATGAAGCACCTTTCATGCAGGTTAGTGCAATTCAAAGTGCTCCACATATGATTGACAGTATGAGAATAAGACAAACGTATGAAACACAACAAGCAAGAACATAAACAATTAAAACAACTATTTGAGATAAATACATGCAGTCAAATTTAAATAAAATAAATAGAATCATTTATAATAACATAATAATGGCCAATAAAAACTAAACAAAATAGAGTCAAACAGAAGTTGATGATGGTAGCAGAGAGTGAGCTGTAATTAAAGGATAAATAAATAAAAACTAAAAAATGTCTAAAAGCTTGTTGTTCGTCAGAAGCCCGACTGAAGAGGAAGGTTTACACGTTTGAAAGTGTCAACACACTCCGCTCCCCTGGCAGACAGATACACGGAGGACTGTGTGACTCAGTGGCAGTGAAGCCTTGAGCGGATCTTCTCGGTGCCGGTTGACTCTCGCGGCACATGGGCGGGTGAGAGAATCACCCGGGCCTGCACGGGGACGAGAGCTCTAAGCAGCGCTTACCACACGACCGCATGGTGGGAACAGAAGGTGGTGTCTGGGCGACGTCTGAGATTTTATTAGAAGCTTCTGTGTGTCCGTGCCAAGACGTCCAGGAATATCCCTGTTTGCTAATATGCTTGCTTGGATCTCCATCTGTGTACCTCTGTCGGAGCATGTGCACGAGTGTCTCAGTTGTAAAGTTTTTTTCTCAGTGTGGCGTTGACAGGGACGATGGTTTGTGCTGCACTTTCACACGCGCCAGATCGACTCGTGTGCCAGTTCTTGCCTTTCATTTTTCATCTTTGATTTACGGCGTATATATGCAGTGCTAAATTGAAAACAGAGGTGATCAAAAACTCATTTCTACCCAGCAACTGATGACTTTTATTGGAAAATATGACTACTTACAGATAATTTGGTTACTTAGCTAATTATGCTAACATTAGCCCCATTATTCGGCTGAGCTAGTTGATTGTAAATAAAGATGGACGACGCATCTTCACCTTCTCCCTCTGTACAAAAATGAAGCCTGAATTCTCCGTATATGGGAGCAGCCATCTTGTGCTCATGGTGTAATTCGTAGCCAAAGTTTGCGCATCACAGATTTTCATATATGACATTTCACCTCCTTTCTTATAGTGTCAAAAGTAATTAAAACCAAAATTAGTGCAACAACAGACACTTGAACATAAATCTGTGTGATAATAACGACCTGAAAATGACACAAACTTTTTTTAGTTTGGCCCATGTCCCATCTGCTAACATGGAGAGAGCAACAATAATGACCTATACTGCAGCCAACCACCAGGGGGCGATCCAGATGATGGCTTCACTTTGCTGTCATGTTGTCCATCTACTCTATACAGTGTTGCCAGTTTTCCCTCTGTACGATTTCGATATTTTGTGTTTACGCATCTCGTCTCACTTGACGTCTTTTCAGCCATTCATGCTTGTGATGACCTGTCTCGTGTTTCAAAATAAGAGCCTTGTGCCTTGAAAAAGGATTGTTTCTGTAACTAAATCGCTTCGGAATCTCAACACAGCTTAAAAAATATTCAAATACAATACTAGTGTGGAAAAATACAGCACCTTGTGTTAGGCTACTGGAAATAAGGACACAGCGTTACTTCACCATCAAAATCCACATTACACCAATAATAAATGCTCTTACTGTCCGAAAAACTACCAGTGAGTTTCAAGCATTTCCTGCTTTGTTGCTCAATCTCGCTGTTATAGTCAAAAGCTATATAAATAAATTCTTCTAAACTAAAAAGTAAGAAAAACTCACATCAAAAGCTGTTTCTTTTTTCTTCACCAGATACCGATCAAGTGATTTGCGACATTGCGTTATTATAACCTCTCACACTTAGAGGAGAATTACACAACGTACGGTTAAGTGCAAACAAAGTTATCTGGGGAAAAAAATCTGAAAGAAAGTCGACGTCTGCCATCTGGTCAGATGGAAAGGACACGAGAGCACGAGACGTCAACACAAAGCCCGGTGACTAAGCAGAATGACAGAATGTTTGTTTTCCACAGCCGTCTGGAACAGCTTGAGTCCGGGTTCACTGGGAAACTGGCTTTTAACGGAGGTGACAACACACCAACACACCGACCTCAACCAAATCAATGTTTTGGGCTGTTTGCTGACGAAGGGCAATTGTGTCCGGGAACACAGGAGCAGATGCTTCTGAGGGGGGTTTGTCCAACCTTTCCCAGTATGAAGAGGATAGTGTGACCATTAATGCAAATTATGGAAAAAAATAAGCCTTGAATTTACACCATGAATCAGAGCAGTCGAGGTCGTATTGGTTGAATGGGACATCTCCATGAAGCTTGTGAAAAAAGGGTCATCTATTGGATAGCATGCAGAACAGCACATATACACCATGTGTTATGAAGCATTATGCAACACCTGCATCACAGACGTAGCACATCTGGCTTCACTTGTGAAGTTGTCATGAAGAAGAACTGCAGTGCATAAAGATCTCGGCCTTTCAGACAAAAGAGGGATCCAATCTAAATAAAAAGGAAGCTTAACAAGCCACCTGTGCTGCACGTCCCTACCTGACACCAGAGCTGTGTCCCAACTCAGGGGCCGCGTCCTAAGAAGGCTGCGTTTGAAGACTGATGCGTCACAGCAGCGTGACTAGGCTTTATCCGAGGGGCCTCGAAACGCGATTGACACATGCATCCCTGAGCAATGAAGGTTTCCAATGGGTGGATCCTTCCCAGGCCAAACGTATCCCAGGATTCATTAAGAGCAGAATCGTGCTGAAGCTAACGAGCTAGCTATGCTGGCGGCCAAGCTGCAGAAAGTTAGTTGCAAACCACTCCTCTGTTCCGCTGAAGGATTCACGTTAGCTTGGGACACACTTGAAGTCAACCCTGAAATCTACAAAGACTTGATTGTCAATTTCCATAAATTTTGGGTCAGAGTTGAGTTCCACAGATTCAGTTAAGATGCAGATGATCTCGGCACAGAAAGGTTAATAGTTGTTCCACATTCCTCTCGTGTATGACTTGGCTGCAGTTGTTTCTCAGTGAAAAGAGGTGAGATGACCTTTCAGATGCAAGAGTTGGACATAACAAATTCTGGAAAGGGAGTTGAACGACTCAAATTACTTTGGTGTGGGAGAAAAAGAAAAATGTGCAACAATCAACACATTTCCCCTCCTACATGTGCTGGGAAATCAGATTTATTTGAGTTAGAATGTGAGGAATGAAGGTTTTCCACAAGATGGTCTCTTAGTGTGGTATGTGAGTAGAGTAACAGACCGCACTGCGACCAATTAAATCCAGCCGTCAATTCCCAGCATGCTCCGACGGCTTGATGGATGTCCACCAGCAAATGGCAGAAACATTTGGCCATTTTCTCCCCCCCCCCCCACTCCATTCTTCCTCAACTGCATCTTACAGATAAGTAGAACCCTAACCCTCGTCAGTTGTGTCCATTTGCCTGACTACTTGCTTACTGTAGAACTGGATGATTGCAGGGCTTTTAAGTGCACGGGCAAGAAAATGTGAGGGTGCAAGACTGAAAAGAGGAATCATTCGTAGCAAAGACATGTGGGATCAATTGGATCTGCTTCAACCTCCCACCTTTCTGCCATGCACTCGTCAAAACAGTAGAAAAGAAGATGTTTGCTTCAAGGGTTATGTAAGAACTCTCTGGCCGTCTCAGGAGCTTTTTTCCGTCAGATTTTCCGAAGCCTTATTCACGGCCCAGGAGGCACGATTGAATTTAGTCTTCTCCATAACCGGCGTCTGGCTCAAATGGCTGCCAGAGATCATTTTCACAATTTTTTCCACACACATAGCTTCTCCTGCTGTTTAGACTTTTCCATGCGCCGTCTACCCAGCGCCAAGGTGAACTTGCAAACACTTTGTCGGGAGGACAATTAAAAGGAAGAAGCTGATTTGTGAAAGTGAGGAAAGGCGGAGGAAACATCCGCCTCTATACATATTTAGAGGTGAAATATCCCCGAGTCCTGTTGCACCTGCTCCAGGTTAGTTAGCACAGTTTTGGGGATGATGCTCCCCAGACATTGATGTCACCTTCGATTCATATGACGACTTGACCAACTCCAGGAAGCAGAAACCTCCTCTCCTCCCACCTCCTCTGTTTTTCCCTTTTCTGTCTCTCCATCTACCCCTCTCTCTCTCTCTCTCTCTCTCTCTCTCTCCTCCCCCTCTCTCCCTCTTTCCCTCTGTGTTTTTCTCCAGAGACCTCCAGTTTTTGAACACCACACTGTTCTTACCTCCTGGCCCTCCACCCCACACACACACACAGAGAGAAGCGCAGGTAAGCTTGCATCTGGTGGCAAGGCTTTGTGATTTCCTGTTGGATTATTCCTCTTTGTTTCTGTTTTCCGGATGGGGTTATGAGATGGGCATGGGCTAGTGCTACAGCAGAGGAGGCTCGAATACTAATGCATGGAAGAAAAAAAACAAGCTTTATTGTTTGCATATTGAATTAAGAAAATCAACAATGATGTATTTGCCTGCATCTGACATGTTTACATGGATCTAAAGCGGCTTTTAATGACTCTTTCATAGCTTTTAGGTAAATTCAGTCATGGAAAATAATCTGTTGCACTTGGATCCAGTGTCTGTCTGCATTTTTCATGGATCTGGAATTCATTATTCTCGTTATGCTTTGTCTGCAGGGTGGATTTTTTTACAGCCACGATCCAGAACTAGAGCTGGATTTAGTTCCTGATGCACTTTTTTACTGTTTCACGCATCTTTGAGATTTCTATTATATTTATTACTGTATGTGTTTTGTGCATCATTACAACATCTGCACTGTTCCCATTGGTGGTTTATGTAGAAATCAATCAAGATGATTTTTGGCTTGACACAAACAACTGAATCAAGAAATCGGTTGACATGAACTCTTGATTGATTATAGACACTAACACTCAGGAGAGTGGGTGTGGCAGGGGGTATGGTTTGTGTCGGGGAGGGGGGGGGGGGGGGGGGCAGGACTGACCTCCTTTTTTTCATGGCAGTTTGAAAATGAGTTTATATTTCCTATTTAATCATGACTGATGTGATGTAAATCTTTTTAGTTTTAGGATTAGGAGCTTATTGAATTGTGTTGCTCGTGGCAACTCCAACCTCTAACGAATCTTTCTGTTTCCCTGCTTTCCCCTCGTCTCTGTTCGTCGGATCCCCAGGAGCCATGTCTCCTCTTCGTTTACCCCTGTTGGCTGTACTGGTCAGTGTGGCCCTGTGCCAGTATTATGAATACGACTACCAGCCTGTTTCCATGCTGGGACCCTCAGGGCCCAACTGTCATCAAGAATGCGAGTGCCCCATCCTCTTCCCCACTGCGATGTATTGTGACAACCGCAAGCTCAAGTTCGTTCCCGTAGTCCCAACAGGTATCAAGTACCTGTACCTCCAGAACAACCAGATTGAAGAGATCAAGGCTGGAGTGTTTGATAACGTTACTGCGGAACTTCGCTGGCTCATACTTGACAACAACCAGATCACCAATGCTAAAATAGCAAAGGGAACAATCGACAAACTCACTGGCCTGGAGAAGCTATATTTCAGCCACAACCACCTCGAAGAGCCAATCATCCCTCCCTCAAAGGCCCTCGAAGAGCTGAAGATGATGAATAACAAGTTGTCCAAGTTCCCCTCTGGACTTCTGTCCGACAAAGAGAATTTGACTTCCATCAACCTGCAGCACAATCAGCTCACCTCTGATGCCGTCTCTGGGGCTTTCAAAGGGCTGAAGAAGCTGCTGTCCCTGGATGTGAGCAACAACAAGCTGAAGAAGCTGCCAGCCGGTGTCCCCAGTTCACTGGAAATCCTCTATGCTGACTACAACGACATTGACAGTGTTGGAGCCGGATACCTGAACAAGCTGCCGTCGCTGCGGTACCTGAGGATCTCCCACAACAAGCTGGCGGACGCTGGGATCCCTGCCGGAGTTTTCAATGTGACGTCACTGCTGGAGCTGGACCTGTCGTTCAACCAGCTGCAGTCCATCCCTGAGATCAACAGTCAGCTGGAGCAATACTACCTTCAGGCCAACGAGATCAGCAGTGAGTGGCAGTAAACAGCATTTTCAGATATTTGCCTCAAAATGTCTTTTCCCAGAGGTGCCTTGCGGAGTTTTCTCAAAGTCACAGTGAAATGGAAGTTAGAGAATCTTTAGCTTCATCAATGACAGATATTTGCAAAGGGAACAGAATATGTGGGAAACTTTCTCTCAGCAAACATGCAGTAGTATAGTTTTTGCTAACATTACTGAGCTACGCACAAGCTAATGGTCCAGTGTGGTTTTGTATGATGGTCGGGTTTAGCCTAAATCACATTTGATTGGATAAACTTATATGTGGCCAAGTTCAAGGTAAGTTATCAAAACATGGACCCGCTTGTGAAAACATTGCTCTCCAGCGCTACTAGTGGTCAAAAACTCACCAAGGCACCTTTAACCCTGAGCATAAGGTTTTCATTTTGTTTTGCTACCAACTTCCATAACTTTCCCTCTATGTTTCATTCTCTGCAGAGATCGACATGACAAGTTTCTGCAAGTTCGTCGATTACATCACGTTTTCCCATCTGAAGCATCTGCGTCTGGACGGCAACAACGTCACACACAGCAACATGCCCCCCGACGCTGTCAACTGCCTGCGCCAGGCTTCAGATATCATGTTTCATTAAGGACCTCCGATCTGTGCCCTTCATGATACGATTCAGATCCAGGGTATTATACGGTATCTTCATCCATTAGATACACGCGAATCTTCAACAAATCTAAAGTTGGGCAAATTGGAAATCTTGAAAAACAACATAAAAAGTAAATTACGAAAAAAAAAGTTGTATAAATAGAAATCAATGTATATGCTTTGATTAAAAACACACACTTTAAACATTCCTAACTTGTATTCGAATCGAGATTTAACGGAGTCAGCAGCGGCTAAAGTTCTCCACAGTCTCTTTTCAGTTGTCATTTTGTTGTCCGTCTTGTACGTTCCAGTGTTTAGCATGTAGAATATAATATGGGTACAATGATGAATCCATTGCTGTGCAAAGGACCAGCTATAATGAGGATTGCGTACTCAGTGTTTAATGCCTTTGGGGAGAAATGATGATCAAATTGTAAAATAGTTGCAGTTGAATTTTCAGCATTTACAGGATTTTTTTTGGGGGGGGGATTTCCAGCGTCAACTCCTTGTCTGTCAATATTTACCAACTTAAAAACTCGATACCTTGATGCGAATGAGTCCCAGTGATTGACTTGATTGATCATCTTTCCTGTGGTGAAAATTAAAAAGATATCCGGTGTCTTTTGGGAATCACTTCAGACCCCGAACTAGAGCAGGATTTTCATGTTTCTGGTGTTGGAAATGGAACGAATGACACGAGTAACACTGGCGTTGACCTCAAGAATACATCCTCTCACTGAATGTCTCTTTTATTTTTCAGAAATCACGAGTCAGATTGTTTCTTCGTGTGACTTTAACTCCTCGCTGTCCCCTGTCGCGCGCATCGCTGCTTTGTATACAACATTTGCGTTTCTTGCATGCATCCCATGGTACCGTTCTTTGATAATAAACTACAGCTTTTGCAGTTAAGGTGTTTTGCAGTTGATAAATGCTTTTTTCAAAAAGAAGAAGAAGAAGAAGAAGAATACAAAGTCAACTTGGCGACACGGTCATGCTGATTGAATTCATGTTCTGAGAAAATGACATTTTGTTCAGGTTTGTCTTGTCATCGTGATTTCTCATGTGGCCTTTGACTCGGTTACTGCTTTTCTGTGAGGAAACCAAACACAGTTGAATAAACTATGTTTCCAAAATATTTGTATGACATCGCTTTTTTAATTTCCTGTAGTTAATGTAGAGCACGTACGGAAAACATCATGTTAAAAAACACATATCCTGAAAGAAAGTTTGTGCTTCATCATATTATATTATATTATATTATATTATATTATATTATATTATATTATATTATATTATATTATATTATATTATATTATGAATAGAGACAAGTTTGGTAAACAAGTCAGATAGTTAACAATGGCCGGTGTAATAAAACCTTAAGGTTACACAGTATTGTAGAAGATATAAATGAAGTGCCCTTATTTGGTTTATATAAATAACCCAAATGTGGTTATGTTTATGCATATATATATATGATCAACATCAGAAACTATGCTCTTAGTCTAGTTTTAGCAACAAGTAAACAAACATTTTAGTTAATACAACAATATTGTTGTGTATCGTATTGTCCACAGAGATAATTCAGCAGTTATGTGTAGCAGCAGATATCATTATTAAAACAACCTTGTGTTAGCCACGGTTCACAAAAGGCTAAATGAGCTTCTGAGATGGATGGAAAGTCCTTCCAGGTATTATTCAGAGCCCGTACTTGTCTCTGTTTTCCCTGTTTATGTTCTTGGCCCAGTTGTTTTTAAAGCTCCCTACGTTGTGGTCTAACTCAGCATTTCTCTATCCCCCCTGTTTGGACTCCGAGTCTCTCAAGCCGTTCGTTTACATGCAACCATCTTCGTTCGGTTTGTAGCTGGAGTCAAACAAAAGCTGCGGGTCCTGGAGGGATGCAGGGTCTGCAGGGTTTCGCTTGTTCCTGCAGCTTTCAGATATTTCCCGTGTAAATCTGCCATCAACTGTTTCAGAAAGAAACCACAAATTATCTACGGCTGTTTGAAAACTATTTTATTTGGGTCTGTAAGCTTTAACGCAGGAAGGTTAATATTAGTATCCCTGAGAGAGGACTGTAGCTTCCCTGTTTCCAATAAGACACATCACGGTTTGCATATTTGGCTCGTGCGAGGATCTGCCTGCTGTGGTGAGAAGTGATTCTACTAAAACCTTCATCTTCCTTTACAGCCAATCGTGAACCATTCTAGGACAAAGTAGGTTTATCGAGGCTATGTCCTGCAGAGAGAACCATAAGTAATGAGTTCTGTTTTCTCTCCAGGTCACTTGAAATCAATACGTAGGATTAAGAATTTATGTTGTTATTCATATTCTTCGATTCTGTTCAGGTTTATTTAGGTGGAATGCTTTTTGTCTTGTGGGTGATTGGAAACGTGTGAGAAATGTGTGTCGAACTTTGTGCCAGTGGGAACGAAAACCGTACGAACCAGCACATTCCTTTTAGTTTCTGCACCATGTTTCAAACGCTTCCAAGAATCAATCGTATTTGTTCTATTTCTTTTGGCTGAAGTCATTTTTTATTAAGGGTATAAGATTTCAAGATTCATAAGATTCACTGCTACCCGACATTTATTATAGTGCTCTGGATATTGTGTTTGTGGACTTCTCATCATCAGGTTAAACTATAGTTCAAAACCAGCAGTCGTGCACGTGTTATTGTCTCATTAACTCATAACAACGACTAAACTGGACCAAGAAGATGAGTCTGGATTCAGTCACAGCCTGAAAAGTCTGTTTTTCATTATCATTCATGTTTTTTTCCAAAGACTCTTTGCTCCTTTTTTAAATCATGAGATTTTGAAATAATTGAATCCGTTGTCTCTTTGCTCTCTCGTCCTTTCCTCCAATGTAGATGCTAAAATATGACAAAGACATTTAAGTGCTAGAAATGACAGAAATATAGGTTCACTCGAAACTACTTCAAACCACCGCCCCTTGTTACATCCTCCAAAATGTCCCCTGTGATATATGAACGCACTGAAAGTGTGTGTAATAAATCAGGCGCACAGTCTAACACACACTGTCTCTGGGTGTGTGCTTGACATTCACTTGTCACTTTGGTTTTAACAATATCAACGGTGCCTCTGCAGAGCCGTGCACTAACAGTAACACTCATCCTGGCTGATGTGCACCACATGTGCTGGATGCGTTTGGCTTCTTTTTCTTCTCTGTGCATTAGTCAAGAGTTCCTCTTTCGAACAGACGCTATTCAAAGCCAGTAGGTTAGTAGACTAGATTCGTGGCAAATAGTTGTTGTGTAAATAGTTTCCAGATGTCCCATTCGATTCCTGCCAGGTGACTGTAATGTATTCCAGCTGCTGTACGTACAATTCAACCCTCTTGTGTAAATGAAAGTCAGTAGCTGTGTGTGCGTTGGACTGTCATTAAGGGATGGGGGGGGTGATTTTATAAACCCACAGCTTCCCTATATGCCACCCAACACTGGAATCATTTAAAGGTAAACCTGATACAAGTCTGGGGGTTACAGATATTAGCAATTTACTCACTGCCGCCACTATTACAACACGATACATGTTTATTCTGATCCCTTTTTCACAGTTCACATGTTTTGATATGGTCACTCGTACCTGTTCCCAATCTGGGACAATTTCCTCCTCTTCCTCCTGAGTGGCCCTTATTTAAATCCCGAGCAAAGCTTCTGCTGCCCCAGTCTAGACAATAAAGTCTTTTATAAGGCCTTGAGCTTCACATCCTTCTGCTGGGAACGTTGAGTGAAAGTAGAGTCAGCTGTTTCAGCCTCGCAGCTCGACTCCAAAGGTCCATCTTTCAGTCCAGACTGTTTCTAAGGATTCTCGGACATTTTCCTTTCTTCGGGTCATCGTGCACCGAATAACATAATTTACATCTAGCGTCTGTTGTGGGGTCAGAGCATGGAATCATTTTAAACAGAGCATTGCCACAAAACAACCACTTTTGATCTATTGCACTGAAGAACTTTATAGTTCAGCTGCCGTAATAAATTACTCGTGTTCTCCAACGTTCATAAAGTTCCCCAACAAGAGAAGAAATTTGTCAACGACACAGCAGTTGTGAGGGATCGACTAATACAACTTGTGTTTGGTTATTCATCGTTTGGGGGCCATGAATAAATCATTACCAACATTTCACATCAATTATCCAATAGTTGTAACAGATTTTGGTCGAATGGCCTATTGACAGAGAATTTGTCATCCGCCACCACAGATGTGAGGGATCACATCATTTTTTAATATAATTTAATGGGAAACCATCCAGCATTCGACTCAAAACCACATGGTAGCACTAGAAGAAGAGACAGGGGATCATTCAAACCATTGGGATGCATAATTTGGGAACCCTGAATAACTCTATTTCAAAATTTCACAGCAATCCAATTGCTTTAAGAGTTTCTGATAAACCAACCTGCTGCCACACGGACCAGTACTCTTTACACTCCTCAAATTCACATTAATCCTAGTTGAAAAAAATAGTTGCTGACTCTGCCATGTCTACTGGGAATAACAAGGGTCCATGGGAGCTCATGGGTGAGTCACTGCAAAAACAATACAGTTTGACGTTTGCTTCTAAAGAAGTGGTTCACTTTAATTGTGGTCTGAGGCTCCTGTTCCACCACAACACACGTGTTGTATTGTGAAGCCCATTCTGGCAATGACCTCAAGTTTAAATTCTCTTAAGTGATGTCAGCGAGACATTTATCATCACTCACGGACATAAACTACAAAGAGAAGACTTGGGTTGTTAAAAAAGGGGGGAAGGGGTTGGAGGGGTGGGGTTCTCCTGTAAGTAGTTGGGTGTGAACGTCTGAGCTCCAACTCCTCTCGGGCCTCACCTGACAACCCAGTAAATCACCGCGAGGCCTGTGAACCGAAATGAGCCATAAATGGTGAGTGATGGGTGAAGAGCGAACCCACCCCTCAGTTGGAGACCAAATGGTTAAGTTGGGTGGGGTGACAGCCCTTTAACCCTCAGCGGCACACTGATGACTTCAATGTCTACACTGAAGAGGGGACAGGACCAAAGAGGCAGGGGAAAAAAGCTGCAGGGCTGGCAGGAGGGTAGACAACCCGCTGAAAGGACATCCCAACTGACACACCATCACTCTCCCACCCACAACAACACACGCTCCATCCTCGTAGTTCCACCAGTGCACGTCTAACGTGCAGCCTTAGTGGGAATCAGACCAACAACAATACAAGACTAACCAGGTTAGCTCTGTCTCGACGGGAAATCAGAGCCACTGAAGCTGCGGACGATCATCAGACCTAATCACTGGAAGAGCAAGAAGACCAGTCCTCACCTGGCTGCAGGCAGACCAGTCAAACCAGGAGAAGCAGGTAAAGATCTTATCTTTCCTTTGTAACAAATCAATTTGAAAGAGGAGAAGTGAGACATTAAAACAAACAGCTAATGGTTACGATCACTGCCTTTATCATTAGCATTGATGTGCACCTTTCCAGCCTTTCAGAGCCTAGAGGTTAATACAAGAAAATTACGTTAGCGTTTTCTTTTTTTGTTTCAGTCACTGCTGTTTTATAACATCAATATCAGGATGCACTCTTTCATAACGATCAATTCACAGTTTACACCCGGAACTTTGTAAAAAGAAACAGCTGTGGTTGTTGGACACACATCTTGGAAAATCACTGTCACTGCCAGACATGTTTTATTTCCCTCTACACTTAAACCCATAAACACAGTTACTTTCTCATTACTGGATGCAGTATAAGTCATGCTAACTCCTCCAAATGTTTAATGAGGTGGGTTTTTTTGCAAAGCCATCGACTGGAGCCCATCCTGCAAAAAGCCCGTGCAGTCCAAATACAACCCGTGGTGTATTTAACATAGCTGGCTCAGACACAAAGCCCCTGGCAGGAAATTAGCATTATCATATTCCTCTGCATGTGTTTCTCTTTAGTTTTTCAGAGTGATTTCTGCTCAGAGAAGTCTGACTCATCGGTTTTTAGCAGCTGGAGTATTTAATTGTGAAAGCACATGTCCTCATTGGCTGTTGTTTTGTAATTAGGATGCAAGGGTGTCCTGTTTGTGTGGGCAAATATATCAAAAGTTTATTTCAGTTGAATCACACATCTTTAATTGTAGTTTTGAACTTTATTCACATTTCTGACACCTTGAATAAGTGTTATTCTCACTCTGTGGCTGCACTTTGTGTAGTTATAGAGAAGTGTGATTTCTTATCACATGGACATTTTCGACTGATTCTTGATTTAATCCGCGAAGCTTTTATGAGGCTGCTGGACCTGTAGTAGTCGAGGTGGTGGAGCGGAGGTGTATTTTCAGTGCAGAGGTTACAAGCCAGCTGTCCTGTTACTTAACATGTTGCATGCCAAGTAATTGTAAGGTCAAAAGCCTTTTGCAGACCGTCAGCAAACGGCACCATCCTCAGAGAGCGTATCAATCATATACCTGTACTTCAACAACAAGAATTAGCATCTGTAAACAATTATCATTATACCATGAAGGTGTGGAGAGTGGACGTCACAGGGAAAGATGCAAACATGTGTCTATTCATCTAGATGTCTATTTGTCATTGACTTACAGTTCCTTCAACTGTCCCATGTCTGTCTGTGTGAGTGACCATGTGTAGAGGAATGATCACTGTGCACAAAATGCCCTTTGGCTAACACAGGAGGAACGTCTAATGGGCTTGTATGGCTGATGGCAAGGGCCGCTCCAAGTCAGCGAGGATTATCCTGTTGCATTCAAGCCTTTGCCGTCATTGCTAGAAATTAGCACAATCTCATGCTGGCGTGTGGAGAGGTCACCAATCCTGACGCTAGCAATCTTCTGCAAAAACAATTCGCTTGGCCAGCGTGCAGTGAAATCCCCCCAGATTAAGTCTGACCTCCATCCCATAAAACCTTTACCTCTCATGTCTGCTGACAATGTTTTGTGCGTAAGAACAGTGCATCATATTGGTGCTCTATGCTTTACCTGTAGAGACCAAAGTGCCTTCCCTCTTATGAACATAAACTCATCACAATCCTTATAGCTCATCATTAAACAAAGTGTCTAATATTCAATTACACTATTCATACTCACTTTATGTACAGATTGCCCTCGAGCACACTTCACTTCTATGCATATCCCTTCATCCTCCAGTTCCGGCAGATCTTTCAGCAAAATATTAATGATGCTCCACCTCATCCCACTGCCCAGTACAATGAAGCTGCCTCAGAGCTGCCTTCCACCTGCTTCAAGGTGACACTGCTGGAAAGGAGGTCAACCTTTCCATGAAAAGACACACACACCTGTGTATATATATATATATATATATATATATATATATATATTTATAAATATCCAGTGTCAGCCAAATTACTTTCTCTGTTATGTTGCACTGCATTATCTATAGGTTCTACTTTGTTTATAATTCCACTTTCTCTACTAGTTGTCCTGTTTAACATGAGGCAGTGTGGTTCTTGTACACATTTGGGGATCACGTGCGTACAGTCTTGGCAGCGAGGCTCGACGGCCTCTCGCTGGTTCCACTCCTGTGAGTTGTACATTTGAAGACAATATTGTGCGCATTACAATTATACTGAACTGTATTTTAGTTTTTATTCTTCGTCCCACATCCTCTGTTGCCTACAATCAACCAGATTCATTAATCCTGATCACACTGTGGACAGCGACAGCACAAAATTAGAGCAAAAGTGCAAAGGTCAGTAAGGACTCAGGGATTTGTGAGTGGAGTTAAAAAGAGATCAAGCATGCACCCAAGGGAGGAAGGGTTGTACATGTGGAAGTCAGCAAACAAAGAACACGAAGGCTTGCATCAGCCTGTTTCTAAGTGGGCCAAGTCCCATGCACTGAAAAGGCTTAAGTACGCTATACCATGGGATTATGACCTTTGATACGTGCAGCATCTGATTGGCCGAAAAGGAGCTTTAGTGTTATCAGGAGTGACAGGCTGGCACACGTTGAATGAAAAAGCTGGTGGTACAAATACAGGCAGGTCAGAGGGATAGCCTCATCATTTGCGACAACACTTGTTGACTTGCTGAAGGAGGACAGGAAAGGAACGTGCTAAATTGAAGGTAAGCTGGATATCTGGATGGCACTGATGGGTTGTGTGGGTTGGTTTGATATAAATCTGTCCAGCAATTTCAATGACCTGGTTTTATGCAAGAAAGAATCACACTTTTAGCATTTGTGCAACACGTCGTACTCTGAATTTGGGTCAAGAAGCTTCGACCCCTGCACAATGAGAAAACAGGGTTTACATCTCTCTGAGCAGATGTGCCGGGTTCGTCTTTGAAGTGTGTCCATCCATGGCCGACCCAGAATGAGTTCCAGAGGAACCTGGAGTGCATCAAAAATTTAAACAAGCAGCAGATGGCAGCTGAGAGGGATCAAGTTCAGGCTTAAGAGATGGATGGATGGAAGATGGCAGAGCTGGATTTTTTTTTTTTATCGTACTTGATATTGTTTCAGGCAATAACAGATCTATCCTCAGTTGAATATCTGCAATGCTTTATGAAATGAAATGTGTGTTTCATATCCATTTGTTAGCAATTAAATCAGCTGTACAAACCAAAGTAACAGAGCTAAGAGTTGCATGGCATAGTTAGCCACACACTTTGCAATCAAACCATGAACATGAAGTTCAGTGTGCATCTTATAACTGACATGCAAACTCTTCAAGTTCGTAATTCAAAGGTTTTCCAAATGCAATTAAACCTGACCTGGGTCTGCATCCTGTCTTTGGAGCTTTACCTGTCACTCGCAGACAAACCGATGACCCTGAGAGAGCAGACTACCTTGACCTGCTGGCAGCTGCCACTGGAATTTAAAGATAATGACATTAGCGGCAGAGTCAGCGACACGCGCTGGTTTTGGCCTATTTTAGGCAACTGTTTGCATTAGTGAATACTTAGTCAGCTGTTTCAATTGTGAATGAATCCGGCCACATGATTGATAGATTGGTGGAGATTGATAGGCCTTCTTAACCAAGAATCACAAAATAAACATGTGTTCTCACGTGCAAACAGTTGCATGGGTCGTCACAGTATTGTCCTAATTCCTCAAAGACCCCAATCCTTTCTAAACGATATCATCTTATCTGATCCCATTTACCGTGGATATGGAGCATTCACGTGTCTCTTTGCCTTTAGGCCCCTGTAACACTGATCAGCACCTTACGCAGCTGTTTGTCTATAACATTGCTTTTTCTCTCTTTCTATCACAGATTGGATTTCAAAATGGCACATGTCACGAGCCTTCTCTGCATCTTGTACCTGGTCGGGTCCGTCATCGGCCAGGACATGCCTTACGAGGAATACATGGCCCAGATCCAAGCCTGCCCTAAAGAGTGTCACTGCCCCCGAAACTTTCCGCGTGCTGTCTACTGTGACAACAAAGGCCTGAAGACCATCCCCCAAATCCCTAAAAACACATGGTATCTCTACTTGCAGAACAATTTAATAGAAGTGCTGTCAGCTGATGCCCTGCGTAATGCCACACAACTGCGCTGGCTGACCCTAAACCACAACAAAATCACAAGTGAAGGAGTGGAAGAAGGCTTCCTGAGTGCAATGTCTCACCTGGCGCACCTGTACATGGATGACAACCTCTTGTCTTCGGTGCCATCGCCCCTGCCTGACAGTCTGGAGCAACTACGTCTCTCTCGCAACCGCATCTCCAAGATCCCCGCTGGTGTCTTTATTGGTCTGGATAAGCTGAGCCTCCTGGACCTCCAGGGGAACAAGTTGATGGATGATGCTGTGACTGAGGTGAGCCTGAAGGGTCTAAACAACCTGGTACAGATCAACCTCGCCAAGAACCAGCTGACAAGCATGCCTCTTGGCCTCCCACCCACCACCACTCAGCTTTTTCTGGATGGCAACAACATTGAGAAGATCCCAGCCGGCTACTTTAAAGGATTGCCCAAAGTAGCATTCCTGAGGCTCAACCACAACAAACTTGGGAGCAGTGGGGTGCCCCAAAATGTGTTTAATATCTCCAGCATTTTGGATTTGCAACTGTCCCACAACCAGCTGACTGAGGTGCCCGTCATTTCCTCAGGCCTTGAACACCTTCTCCTCGACCACAACAAGATCAAAAGTAGGTCTATGATTCATTTCAGTTCTAGATGCATAGAGGAGAGTTCTTTCATCCGTTGCATGTAATGTAACCTTGATTTCCTTTGTTGTTTTTACAGGTGTAAGCGGCTCCAATATCTGCCCTGTCTCCATTGACACTGTTGACGACTCTATCAATGAAAGTGTCCCTCGATTGCGCTACCTCCGGCTGGATGGCAACGAGATTAAACCACCAATTTCGAGGGATGTCATCCTCTGCTTCCGTCTCCTGACGTCCATTGTCATCTAAGAAAATGAAACTCATCTACATGTCATTGGCTAATTCTTATTCCCCCAATCAATGACTTGGCAATTTGGATGCTGGTCTAAAGTAATTGGACTTGTGACATAGGTCAAACTTGCATGTTTGTGAAATATTTTTACACTAGTTGGCATCAACTGACTTTATTGTTGTGTCTTGGGGAAAAGCTCATTTCCAGTTCCAGAAAACATGAAGATTTCAGTTCGGTTAAAATAAAATTCAAAAGTAACAACAAAGTCTTGAAGGAACCTTCGAGTTAGACGCTGAACTGAGACTAGTTGTGCCTTATGATGTTGTAAACATCCGCATTTAGAATTATGAACCAAAATCTCTTACAACATAGCATGACAGTGATTTAGGGGCGAATTATGTACTTATGGTATGTGAATATCTTAATGATAATGACTTACTGTCATTATTATTTCTTTAGCAGGAGGCAGAAGCTATGAATGCATAGGGAATTATATCTTTGGGTTTTGTATCTGTTGTTTCAGGAAAACCTTTCCTTTATATCTGTAGACTTGAAGCCAAACAAATTTTCTTGTGTTCTTTTAACCTTAGAAAATTATTCTGTTCTACAATAATGCATATGTCCTGTAGGTAATTTATTTTTATTTAATATTGTTTGAGATAAATTGTCCAAAAAATGCAAACATTTTAGAGTCCTGTCTATATTCATGGCCAATATTCCTTCATGTTTTGTATGCAAAAGAATGCCAACACTACTTTTTAATTCTGGTCATTATTGAATAACCAGAATTAGATTCAATTTTAATTATCTTAATTTGAATAAAATTTACAAAAATGAAAATGGAATTGTCCTTTTTTTTTTTTTACATCTCCAGCACTTTCACCGAAATGTCAATTATTTGGTAGAAATACTGTTGACAATAGTTTTTGAATTACCGGACTCCCATTACATGAGTAAGTAGCCTCGACCTAAATGTTGTGTGTGTCTGCCTTGACTCATTCACACCTCGTTGGCCTATAGAACAACATAAATAGGAAATAACATGCCCAGATCACCTTCACACCTTCTACTCCCAGTCAAGTCTCAGGTCTTTTCAACACATAATCCATGTTTTCACTGACACAAACATGGTATCCCAGCTCACTGTCAATTATCACATGAATTCCCAGGCTCTGTACAATGCACTCTGTCTCATACTGTGGGCATCAGTGACTGGGATAAGACATTTGAGGCCAAATTTCATTTAATTCTTTGCCTTTTTGAGAATGTTTGGCAGAAGAAAAGCTCTGAATATAAACCCCAGCTTATGTAGCAGGTGCAGACCAACTTCTGGCAGTCCCACTATGTCCTTTTCCCCTCACTCATCAAAAGGTCTCGAGTTACCATCGGAGTGAGAGGAAGAGGTGGGCAGGTTGAACGTTGTGGCCAAATAAAGCAGACAGGCTGAAACTCGCCAGCCGCTTCCTCTGTGTCCATTCTTTGCCTTCCTTCAATGGACAGTAATGACAGATTGAGTATGTGCATCTCTTTGAATTCATCTGTACAGAGTTTGAAAAAGAACCACGTGCCTTGCTCCGACCCCAGATCAGCCCATTGTCCGTGAAGTCAAAATATGTGATCCCTCAACTGACTGCAGATCTGCACATTTAGCCAGTGACGGCGCAAAGAGAAACCAGCTTCAACCAAAGAGGGAGGGCAGAGGCCTTTCCTCCAAGCGGGGACTTCCTCTCAGCTCCATGCTAACACGGGCTCCTGACAGAGATCCCATTGTGTACAAGGCCCCCCCCCCCCATACATGAAAGCAACACATGCCAAAGTTTCAAGTCGCACAAATATTTCAGTCTGATTGAGTCTTATAAAAATAAAGGATACTCTTGTAAAGGACAAAAAGGTATATCGTCACTGGGGGGGGCCTTCGCTCTCTCTTTCTCTGTAGCCCTGGTGTGTGTGTGTGTGTGTTTGAGAGGGTCGTGCAGGCTGGTGTTCAGTGTTCAGTGTGGGGTGGGTGCTCTCCGAGTGACCAAAAGCAATCTGCTCTGGTCCAATCAGTCTCAGTGCCTACCTTCACACATAAGCGGCAGGGCACTCAGGTCTGCCAGAGCACACAGACCTACACACACCAACACACTCGTCACATTCACACACACACACACACCTTTCACACACTTCATACACACACACACACCCTCCCTCTTCAAGGCACCCTGCACGACCTCTCACCATTGGCCAAGTCCCGGAGCCCTCAGCATCTCCATCACGGCTGAAGGGACCATTCGGGAAAGCAGGAGACAGAGGTAAGTGTTCTTGGTGCTATCTTCACGCTGGCTCCATGGCTCTGTGGTGCGGGGGATTAGACGGGCAGGCAGGTTTAACTAGCCCCTCCGAAACATGCTGCTAGTGGGGCTTTGCACTGGAGCTTCTGGTCCATTGGTTGGAGATGCAGCTCTTGATTTTCACTCAGGGGTTTGCTGTGGAGGGTTGCAGGTGTCTGCGATGTGGATGTGTTTTTTATCCTAAAGCAATGATGGTGATTGTTAAATGTTAGGCGGGTGGTTTTATCAGCTTCAGTAGATTCAGGTGTCCAACAGGTGGTTTGGATCTGTGACAACTAATTACTTATTTTTGCGAATGTGATTTTTTGCACTTTCTCCTGCCAGTTTTGCTCAAAATACCTCTTTTCAATTTAGGGAAAAAGTGATTAAAAAGTCTTGCTTGTTGTTCAAAAAGTTTTATAGATCCCCTCTTAAATCAGAAACTATTTTTCTCCAATCACGTTAAATTCCGTGTCACCTGCTTTTTGAAAATACCTGTTAACTTTTTATGTGAGACAAATGTACCAGTTTCCTCTGCAACGAGCAGCAAAGGGACGTCTGTCATGTTTGCTTGTGGCTTTTGAGGGAAAAAGGTAGAATCGGTGGATATCTGGAATGCCCAACGTGGAGCCAAGCATAACACAGAGGTAGTCCGGCGGCTACACTCATACACACACACACACACACAGTTTTCCACACACTGCACACTGTGATGGCCTGTATAAAAGCACACCTCTGTCTCCAGCATAGTCCTTCTTTCAGTGTGGACATGCTGCATTTCTCAGGCTCGTGACAGAAAGTCCGTTCACTGGAGATGCTGGACTCGTCCGTTTTTCAGTCTGATGCACGATATTCACGTGAAAGTTACAATAAAGAAACTGATTTGCATCGTTAGTCTATCGCTCTCATTTCCACAAAGATTAGATTGACGACTTAAATAACTCAGGGATGGTGTGTGCTTTTTTTTTCTTTAAATCTGTCCTCATCCTAAAATAGCAGCAGAGGCTTCTCAACTTTCTCCCTCTCTGAAAAGATAGGTGTGTTAAGACACAGACAGTGTGTGTCTGTGAGAGGATGTGTCTTTCCAAGTGTGTGTGTGAATGTGTGTATGTGTGTGTGTGTGTGTGTGTGTGTGTGTGTGTGTGTGTGTGTGTGTGTGTGTGTGTGTGTGTGTGTGTGTGTGTGTGTGGTGTGTGTGTGTGTGTGTGTGTGTGTGTGTGTGTGTGTGTGTGTGTGTGACTGCTGAATGAAGCTTTTCCTTGCAGGCGTAACTCACTGCCATCCTGTCCACAAACCTCGGTGGAATTTGGAGTTTGAGTGCTGAGACATGCAGCGACCGGGCCTCATAAAGCCCCTCTGTAAAGGGCGAGGGGTCGAGTTAGCTCAGAAACCTGTCTCTCCCCTCTCTCTCTCTCTCTCTCCTCTCTCCCTCAGTCTTTTTCCTCACTCTCTCCATCTAACCCTGAGGGCCAGCGTCTTGTCCACCTCTCTCTCCATCTTGCTCTTTTCTCCTCTTCCTCCCTTCCCTCGCTCTCCATTTCTCTGCCCAGGCCTGGAGGACTTTCTTGAAACTGTTTCATGGCCTGCAGCGATGTGGCTACACCTGCCGTCAGTGTGCTGTGAAAATTCCCCACTCTCAGATCATTCATTCCCCAGTCTAATAACTGGGATGCAGCTAATTAAGTGGTAATTAAATATACTAATCCTATCAACCGCTTCACAGTTGTTATTCACATTTTTGAACTTAATCAACCTGGCTTAGCTTAGCAGGGAAATGAGCGACTATCCAGGTCAAGCCATGCAGTTAGTAGATCTACACTCACACAAATTTTATATTCCTGTAGAAAAGGAACATCTCGCCTGTGCCCTCACTTCAAATTTATCGGCCAAGAATCTTGCTGCAGGATTCTGCCAAAGCCTTTTTTAGTGTGATTGGAAGAAACAATCGAAACCTCAGCCAAAGACACAGGAATTCAAATAGAGCTTTCTCAGGGTTTTACTGGAGAAGGAGCAAACGCAAAATCTCTGCTCCTCGAAAAATCCTAAAAAGGCCGACACTAGATGTCCAATAGAAGTTTAGCTTCTGCAGAATCAAGAATACGTCCCCATGGTTCCTCATCAGATCAGCTGTGCCTTCTGACCTTTGACATGCCACAGGAAAGCAGCGATTTAAGCCAAGATGGCTGCTCCCTGGAACCGAGAGCGTCCGGCTCAGTGAGGCGTGAGGCCCTCATACTCTGATCTCTTCAGCTGTCTGCACCTCAGTAATGAATTCACCAACCCTAGTGACCCAAAGTCAAGCCCTGATCTGTAGCAATATAGAGATGCTATACTGTCAATGGAGCCAATGCCAGAGAGACCCGTCCTGTTGAAGTGCACCGATGTGGAACTTAAATCCTCAGCAGCAAGTTTAAAGTTGATTATTTGAATTTGTTGGTGAAAGTTTGCAACGTTTGTTCTCACTTTTAAATGTTGTGTTTTGCCAGTAACGTGGGAGAAATTACAAAAAATAGTGAATTGGAAATAAATGATGTTCCCTCCTCGATCTTACCTCCCTCTGTCCGTGTCCAGGTGGACGATGAGGATGCTCGTGCGGCTCGTGTTGGGACTCTTCGTCCTCAAAGCGGTGGTGGCCAGCCCCAGATTTTCCCGACAAGCGGACTTGGACTCATACGACGGCGACAACTACGATGTGGATCTAGACAATTTAAATTTGGAGAACCCGGATAGCTATGACTACGAAGATGGGCTGACAATTGATGATCCTCTGGTAAGAAACTGTACAGGTCCAAGACCTTTCATGATCCACCGGATTATTTTGTTTCCTGGTCATCTATTTTCCTTATTCTCGATAAAGTCAATCTTTATGTTTTGTTCACCACCCAAAGGCCGACCAGGATATCTATGATTCAGATAGATACAGATAATCTTTGAGAGAAGGTGGAGACCAAAAACGGAGCTAAAAGAGAGGACCTACAGTCACCGGGTGGCTGAAACATGACTCCAAATGAATGCTAATATGAATGATTTAATAGGCAACTGTTTGCTAACAACTTTGCTTTATCTTACAGGTGATATAATATGTCAGGGTTGTGCTTATAGATTGTAGCCCCAAAAAAAAGTTTGACATGTGGAGCTGACGTAGGATTCATGCAACTTTTACCAGTTATCTATCTATCAGTTTAGTTGTTTGACATTACACACAAATATGCTCAATATCGTGATCTATTTCTGGAAACCTCGGGGGTGACGGACAGATACAAGCTGCTCGAATTCCTCCGAAATCCAGATTTTCTTCAGATTTCACAAATCACAGCTGTGTTGGTGTAATAACTGGCTGGTTTTGATCTGAGGTCACCAGGTTCAGGGAGCAGACCGGCACCACGCTGCTACCAACAGGAGCCATTTGGAAAAGGGACAAACCGCTTTACAGGTTTACCCCAAATACTTCACATGCATACCTTGGACAGGCTCCACTCTAACTTACATGCCCTGGAGTCCACCTGGGTAGGGAGAAGTTTTATTCCTGGAATCAAACATTATTTATGGGCATTTTTTTTATCTTGTTTTTTCTATCTTTTAATCACGTCGCAGTCAGAAATGTTTGCTTTAATGCGTGGCCAATTCTTAAAATCCACAAAGTGCTGCCAGAGTGTGGCCGGAAGGGTTACTAACGGGATAAATGGATTCAGATCTCATTGAGTGGCATGTGGCACGCCTGCAGGGCATGCTGGGACGGCAAGATGTTTCATGTTCCCATTTATACTTTTATGCAATGAGGAAATTAGGCTGAAGTAATGGCACGAGGCAAATGGCCACATCCACATCCACATAGGATTTCCATGCTTCCTTTGAGTTAAACATGATGTGGATTGCACTCACACAACTGGAGCCATCCCACAATGCATTGCAGATTTGGCAGAGTTGTCGAGATGTGGTGGTACTAAGAACATAAAGCATCAAGTCGTAACCCACAATCTTTTGTCCCGAGTTTGAAATGTTTGACTTCTGGTCTGCAAATCTTGTGCAGACATGACAGAGCTCACTGTGGGAGAGTTGTCATGTGTCGTGGGGGAATGGTTTGGATAATGTGTCTCTGTTTAACACGCCTGGATGTGACACAGCACGTTGCATAAGAGTCCGTGGGAGTAGAAACGTTCTCATCTGACTGTGCAAACTGAATAAACACACATTTATACACACAGATTTGAGACGGAGCATTTTGCAAAGATGTGTCTTTTAGTTTTGTCGACAACTCAGTTAAAGTTGAGACGACAGAAGGTTGTTTGAGATTGAAACGGTTCCATTCACATGTCAGATGTCGGGGCAGAAATGAAGCGATGATAAGCTCCCTGCCTCTGGAATGCTGAGTCTCTACTTTCCACATCCAGCTCTTTGTTAGTGCGTCTCCTCTTTCCCCTCAAGGAATGAGAAGTTAAGGCTCATCTACGATGTTATGTAAGCAAGTCTCCTCAGATCTGCAGCATTCAAAAGTCCCTGCAATCGCTTTAATCGCAGACTTTAGGTCTATTTATCCTTCCTTCGTTTGACACAGACTTTCTGTCTTTCGACATGTTTCCTTGAGTCAGAGAACAACTTCAGAACTAGGTGGTTTTGTTCATTGCAGCTTGTACCTTGAATTTTGAACCTTTGTTGTACAGATGCTGGAGAAATTAACATTTACTCCTGTAAAATACAAATTCTATACAGAACTTCTGTATAGTAGAAAGTAGTTATTTTGTGAGCCTACTGTGGTTCTTCATTTAAAAAAAAACATAATAATGATAGCTTTATTTATATAGCACCTTTCAAAACAGTCTTTACACAGTCCTTCACAAAGAGGACAAAATGAAAATAAGAAAAACAAAACATGAAAGGCAACAAGTATTCATCAATAGCATTTAAAATTCAAAATAATACAAAGTACACTTACAGCCTAAAGCCATTCGGTAAAAAGTAATTTTCTTAGAAATGATTTAAAAACACACAGTGACAGTTCAAGTCTGAGTTTTAGCCTTATCTGAAAAGTTCATGATCTTTATCTCATAATATCTTGTCTGTTGATTTACTTAAAAATAGGGAATTTTGTCCCCGTATTTGTCTCGTTGAGGGACAGATGAAAAGATTGAATACTACTGTCATGACTGTGCATTACACATGAAGCTACCGCCTGCAGCCAGTTAGCTTAGCAAAAAGAATGGAAACAGGGGGAAACAGCTAGCCGTGCCATGTCCAGCATCTCTAAAGCTCACTATTCAACTAATTTAGCAGATGACCAGAACCCTTCATCCAGGCTGATGCTACTTTTGGGTGTCACCGGTATTTTAGCAAATCCTTCTGTCGTTCTATCGATTGTAGAAGATGCAGCTGGTGAAGCAACTGAATTTCAACTGACTGACATTCAACATTCAACATACAAACGTATTGATGCTCCGATTCAGCGCCTCTGCCTGGGCTCTCTGTGTTCCCGTGCTGTTTCCAGATTTTTCAGTATTTTTGGTGGCCAGCCTCTCGCCTCTTCTTTTCCCTCGAGTGTAAATGTTTGCTTTTGGGAAAGGGGGGGAAATGAAGGGGAGCGCTGCAGTGAGCTAACTCTGTGCAGGACATTTCAAAGGCCCACCTTGTTGTATCTCAAACTGTGCCTGTGCCAAGCTTTAACACTGCTGAATATCTCCTCACCACCTGATTTAACGTGTCTACGTTGCCCTTTTCAAACCACTTTTATTCGTCTGACTTCGTTCATCTGGACGTTTAGTTACTTTGACTTCTCCGGGCTTATCGGCATCTGATCACTTTGGTTGAAAGTGGCTGAAAAGACTCAAGTATGGATTCTTGCAGCTACCATGTGTGTCTTGGTTCCACAAGGACCATTCCCTTTTCTGGGGGTTGAGTCAGACTCATTGGACGTGAGAGAGAGTCAGGTATTACCTGTGCTGGTGTGTGGGGTTTCAGGGCCCTCGTCTGGACAATAGTGGAACTGCAGGTTTCGTCAATAACCCAAATATTAGAGGGAAAAAATGCAACGACTTTACATCCAATAATAATAGGAGAACTAACTGTTCTAACCCTAACCCAAGTCTTTGGGTTTTGCCCTCTGCAGCTTAAAGTTTAGTAAAAGGCACAAAACAAGGTCTGCAAACACCATCATCAAAAAAATGTAATAATGCTGAGAATTTCTTACCAAATATGAATTACTTCAACAGATATCTTTCCCTCTGATGTAAGGTTGGTGAGACGTTTGTTCTTATGTCAAATATTAAATATACAGGAGATGTATGTGCAGAAATCATTGTGTCACTGTGGTGATCTTCCTACTTTTTCTACCCTAAGTTTGCATTGGGTCGTCACCCCTGTCTGTGCTATAGGTGCTGCAGCCTCAACTCTCTGCTGCCATCTAGTAGTGGAGGGAGGAAGTTATACTGTGCATCCTGAGGGGATGGACCAGTGCTGATCTCCCTTTTACTTTGTTTAACAACTCTGTTAAACAAAGTAAAGGAACAATAGAGAGGGAAGGGTAAAGAAAAGCAATATACAGAAATATAATGTAAACTAGCAACTAACTGTGAGTGTAAACATATATGAAAACAAAGATACACTTTTCCTGTTCAGGGTCAAGGGGGGGGGGGGGGGGGGGGGGGGATGCTGCTTACACCAGGGTGCAAGAAAAAATACATAAATCCCCAAAGTGTTAAATTCTCTGCTGAGTATTGTAACTGTAGATGTTGACGAAATAAAACAAACACTGCGAGAGATTTGGATTCTAAACATTACATTTTCCTGTTTCCTGTTTACTTGACCGTCAACACGTACACACATAAATGCCAGTGTCTGTCTTGTGGATCGTCGTCCCACTGGGAGCTGAGGCAGAACTCGTGCTGCACAACGTTCAACGTTGAGTTGTCAAAGATCTGTGGTTGGAAGCATGTGCACGTTTTAATAGTCATATACTGATGTGTTGTGCCTCATACAAATACATGATTCACGACGTTTATTTGTCCAGAGCTGAAATAGATTTTTTTTAGACTTTGCAGGTTGTATCCATCTGCACAGTGTTAATGTCATTTAATTTAAATTTAGTCACCTTCTCAAAACGGCGTTAAGATGGAAAACTACAGAGGATGTCTTCATAAATGAGGGAAAATCTGTTTTTCTGAATATACTTTTAAAAACAACTGACAGACTCTTTAATGTCCAGTCTGTATAATTGTTAATAAATCAGAAACTGCAGCGACCTGCCCACATTTAAAACATTACTCAAAACCCATTTCTGCAGAACAGTTTTTAATGTGTGATTCATTTTGTGTCTTATATATTTCTAGTTATTTGCTTTTATTTCTTTTCTCTGTTTTGGGTCATTGAACATTGCAATAATCACGTTTCCTTACTTCCTCTGAAAATTGGCGATCCGGACGAACAAATTAGACCTTGTCTATTTATTTATTTTCATGGTGCTCATTTCTAAAATCTTACATTTTTGACTCACTGCTGCCGTCTTTCCCTCAGATAGAGATTGGAACGCTGGCCCCACCTGACTACAACTTCCCCGTACCCGAGGCCTCGCTGGAGGAGCAGACAGAGGAGGAGGAGGAGGAGGAAGAGTTGCCGCTAACACCCCAGCTCATCCCTCAGGGTTCAGGGGGGTCCGGGGTCCTCATGGGCCCAGACACACAGAAAGGTCTGAAAAAGCACAAGCGTTTCGGTTCTGCACACCCAAAAAAACATCAAGTCATTGGTTACAAGCGAGTTCAGGAGGTTTGAGAAGACTCGCTCTTCTTCGGGGGTTATATTTGTGAAAGCAGCCCATAATTAACAAAAAACACAAAACACTAATCTGTCCTCACGTCTCATTTTCTGCATCTTCATCAATCATTGTGTCCATGTGCATGTCTTCCATTTAACTGTCTGTTTAAATGTGTCCAATCATTATGTCTCCTTCTACTGAACCTGATTCATGATCCATGTCTGTCTCATGTTTCTGTTTATTAATACCTAATCTTGTCTCTAACAAGAGGTGGAGCTGCGTCTGACGCCCATTGACATCCTTCATGTCTCCGGGGATTTTGGGGGTTCCCTAGGGTCTGGGGCCTCTGGAGCTTCTGGGGCCTCTGGGTCTGGAGGTTCAGGGGATTCACTGGTCTCTGGCTCCTCTGGGGGTTCAGGTGACATTGTCCTAATCTCCGGAGCCTCCGAGGAGCTGCTGAGCTCCGGGGGGTCTGGAGAGTTCTTGTTATCTGGGGACATCTTGATATCTGGGGATTTCTTGGGATCTGGAGATTTCTCAGGGTCTGGGGTGGGATCCGCAACCTCTGGAGCCTCTGGAGACATTGGCTCTGGAGGTTCTGGGATTTCAATTGAACTCCCCCTGGGCTCTGGAGGGTCTGGGGACCAGTCTGGTTCTGGGTTCTCTGGGGATCTCTTGATCTCAGGGGCCTCCGGAAGCTCTGGGGTTTCTGGGGACTCTGGTGAGTCTGGGGGATCTGGAATAACTTTATTATCTGGAGGTTAGTACCTTTACAGAACAGATGTTGATCTGTTTCTAAATAATCTATCTCACTCTGTGATTTATGTTGATTTTCTTAAATTCCATTTAACTGCTTTTTTTGTAAACGTAGTTAAATGTTGATCTTACTTGTTTATTCGTCTAAATGTCGTATTTGTTCATATTCAGTCTTTCTAACAGTGTGAGTGCGATCGATTGGTTAATTGGTTGATTGATTGTCTATCTCCCTAACTGCGTGTCCCCTAACCCCAACCTTTGGCTCTAACAAGAGGAGGAGCTGCCCCTCATTCCCGACACTATCCCCCAAGAGGCATCGGGTGCTTCTGGGGATTTCTCAGGAGCTTCAGGAATCTCAGGGGCCTCAGGGGATACAGGAGTTTCTGGAGACTTAGGCATCTCTGGAGCCTCCGGGGCCTCTGGTGTCTCTGGCTCTGGAGACGCCGAGGTCCCCGAGGTTGTTCTGGTCCCTGACATTGACAAAGGTCAGTATCTACTGTAGCTCTGTGTGAGATACGTTAAAGGAAGTGTACAAAATCTATATCTCACATGCCTAAAAAGAGAATTTATTACCTGAGCAAAGTGCTGAGCCAGCTAGTCTTTATTAGAATATAAGTGATATATGTTTCCTTTAAATGAAACTCCACAGAGTACCAACAATTTAAATCTTTAGAACAGGTCGAGATTTATTGTGAAAGCTTTATTTGAGCAATAATCTGTTTTATTCACTTCAAGAACTACTTTCACATTAATGTTTATACCAAGTCCACTGTGGTTATCTGTCCTGTTATCCCCTTATAGAGCCAAATTATACCACAGACAGATTTGGAATAACTTCCCTTAAAAGTGTTGTGTGTTCTTTTCTAACAATCATGTTTTTCGTACCCACTCAGCAAATCACATTTCATGTCATTAACACCGAAAGTCAATTTCATTTAACCCCCATTCATCCTCTAAATGCTAAAAAAACAATATATTAGCAGTGATGAACTGACAATATACTGGATGTGACTTAACCACAGCGGCAAACAGCTGATTGCCAGACTTCCTGCTCCATGTCCTACTCATCTAACCTGTTTCTTTAACACCTGATCTTGTCTCTAACAAGAGGAGGGGCTGCTTCCCACTACACCAGAAACCCCTCAGGAGGGTACTGGCGGTGTAGAAGGGTCAGTGAGCTCTGGATTGCCAGAGTCTGGCGAACCCGACGAGCCAGATGAGCCTGTGGTTGACAGACGAGGTCAGTACTCAGCAAGACAGGGACAGAATTCAGAGAGGCATCAAATGAAATCTCTTCTGCGAGATCCTGATAACTTCACTTTGTTTGACTTTGGGGATTAGAAGCTCTTGGGGCTTTGAGGGAGGTTAAGTCCCTGAACAATCGTCCACTCTACCTCCTATTTCTTCATAATTGTCTCCCTCCCTTCTTTTCTTCTACTCCTCCTTCTTCTCATCCATGCACTCCAGGTATGCCCACTTGCTTGCTGTGCACGTGCCTCGGTGGTTCGGTCTACTGTGATGACTTGAAGCTGGACAGCGTTCCACCTCTGCCCAAAGACACCACTCACTTCTATGCGCGCTACAACAGAATCACCAAGATCAACAAGTCCGACTTCGCCTCCATGAGTAGGTTTCCCTTCCCTTGAATGAAATCATGTGAATACTAGACCAGGCACCGGCCTTTAGTGAACGCCCAAGTGTCTTTTCTCGCCTCCTTCCAGACAAGCTGAAGAAAATCGACTTAACCTCCAACGAGATAACCAGCATCGACGAGACGGCGTTTATGGGTCTGCCCAACCTGGAGGAGCTGGTGATCCGAGAGAATCACATCTCCCGGCTGCCTGCGCTCCCCGAGACCATGACCCTGATCGATGCCAGCCACAACGACATCGGCACCAAGGGTCTGCACAGAGAGGCGTTCAAGGTACGTGCACGTTACCGTCCCACACCAAGGCCTTAAACCGTAGGGTTAATCAATTCTCCCATCGATGCATTAATCAGCTGAATATCAGACATAAATAAACACACACTGATTGATTATGGTGGTTATTAATGTATTATTGATCAATAATTAGGAGACAGAAGTGACACAAAGGGTACAAACCAATAACCACCTGCTGCCCTGACAGAATAACCTTCTTACATGGTTTAACAATCATTTATTGGTCAATACTCATTGCATAGTTTGTCCACCAGGGGGCACCGTGTCCATTCCTAAGTCTTGGAGATCCACATTAAAAGAAAAAATGTTGACATCATCAGTTGATGTGACGGTACAGTATCTGTTTCTGTGATCACGACTCAATATATAGAACAATGTCGTCGGGCAACAACAATGTCTTACAGCACACTCCTCTTTGAAATAATACTTTAAAGGGTTCTGTCATAAATGGTGACATCTAAAGATCAGGGATACTAAAGATCTGTGTCTTTGTTTTCTTTGTCTCCAGGATATGACCGGCCTGCTGTACCTGTACATCACAGACAACCACATCGACTACGTCCCTGTGCCTCTGCCAGACAGCCTGCGATCCCTACACCTACAGGTAGGTCGGCTTAGGCCTCACGTTTCATCGCTCTCTCCGAAAGGTCGACACTGAAGATGAAATGTTGAAAGCACTTAGGGTTAATCCTCTTTCTATTTCAAAATAGATAGGAAATAAATAGGATAGTCATCTGGAGTAGGAAGTGATTATAGGTCTTGTTTAAACACACTTATTCTGTGAGGATGTTTGCTCGTGTTACAAATCAAACACTCACACACCCACATAGTTTCTGAAATCACCTGTGTGTGACAGCGTGCATAAACTTTAATTATACTTAATATTGATATAGTATATATACTTTGATTAACTTAAATCCTTTCAGGTATATTTGTACAGCCCATATTCACAAATCACAATTTGTTTCATAGGGCTTAACAAGGTGCGACATCCTCTGTTCTTAACTTCAATTCAAAACATGATCAGCCGTTGCCCCCCCCCCCCCCCCCCCCCCCCCCCCGCCCCACCCCTCTGTGCTCCAGTCTCATCTATAATCATCATAATATAATAAATGTAGTTTCATCGCAGCAAATCTAAAACACGTGGATATGTCTCATGCTGTGTCCTCCTCTTATCATGCAGCGCAACAATATTCAAATGATGCACGGGGACACGTTCTGCAACCTGAAAGATTTCAACTACATCAGGAACGCGCTGGAGGACATCCGTCTGGATGGCAACCCCATCAACCTCAGCAGGACCCCGCAGGCTTACGTCTGCCTGCCCCGCATACCCATCGGGGATCTCATTTAAACCACACAGACACATACTCTTGCACGAATGCAACCACATGCACACATCCTTTGTACATATTGACACACAAGACCAAACACACACACACAAACACACACACACACACAAACCATTTGTTGACTCTTCAAATATTAACAAGTCAGTCAAACTTTGTATTGACATATCATTAACGTCCACAAACACGTAAATTATGAGTCAGACTCTGGTGATCAAGCACATACACACTCTACTGCTCCTTATTCCTACTGTTGTTCTGACTTCTATTTTTGGTATAACACACACACACACACACACACACACACACACACACACACACTGTTACCAATCTCGAAAAATTCAATTCCAACCAAAATGCATGTACACACACATACAAATACACACATATTTACACACAAGAACTTTGTCAAAAGCCAAATTGTTCCGCAACTTGATGAAGTGACAACATTCAGAGAAATCAGTTTATTCAACAACAAAAAAAACCTTGAACAACATGTACGTTTCTGTTTATTCTCTGTACAAGACTGGCAAAAGAAAAAAAAATATCAGTAATTTTGTTTAAAGATGTTTGTTTTGTAAAAATACAAATTATATTAATATTAATAACAAATTTAACACTTTTGGAAATGTATACTAGCATAAACTTATTGAAGCTGGAGCTTAACGAAGGGTGAATTGAATCTAATGCAATAAAAGAAGCATTTAAATAAATCATCATTTGTTGTAAAGTCTGTACTGTAATATAAAAATATATATTCTGAAAAAGAAACAAGATTTTTTTTACATGAACTGCAATATTTGGTTTACTACATTTCAAAAAATGATGTTTCAACCATGCACAATAGCTTCTACCAATTGGACTCTAATGTCTGGAGTCAAACAACTAAAGACTATTGTTTGATTTGGGAGGGGGGGGGGGGGAGGTGTTGATTTTGATTGTGGATGGGGTTGAGAATAATGCTAATAGATTGCTATTGTGTGCTCTGTATGGAATAACCACAAGTGAATAAAGTTGTTTTGAAGACCTCTCTGAACCAGGAGTGGCTCAACGTTTTCATTGAGAAGTTGCAGGTTTAAGAAAAGTGTGGATTTGAAATACATTTTCAGACGTGACCTCCGGACGATGTGCGAACAATTGGGTCCAGAGTTTCTCCGCGGTGCAGCAGGCAGGGTGTAACGTATTCATTCTGCTCTGGAGATCGCATGTTGTTTACAGCACATCTGGGTTTTTATCATTGTTGCAT